>OMNV01023822.1:0-24070 GCA_900303265.1 Brotula barbata
ATGTGATCTGATGTACAGATGTGATCTGATCTACAGATGTGATCTGATGTACAGATGTGATCTGATCTACAGATGTGATCTGATGTACAGATGTGATCTGATGTACAGATGTGATCTGATGTACAGATGTGATCTGATGTACAGATGTGATCTGATGTACAGAGGTGATCTGATGTACAGAGGTGATCTGTTGTACAGAGATGATCTGATATACAGATGTGATCTGATGTACAGAGGTGATCTGATGTACAGAGGTGATCTGTTGTACAGAGATGATCTGATATACAGATGTGATCTGATGTACAGAGGTGATCTGATGTACAGATGTGATCTGATGTACAGATGTGATCCGATGTACATATCATCAGCATGCCGAGGTGGAGCAGTGCAATGTTTTGGCTCTTGGCACACTGCTGCTCGGGAGCTCTCAGGTGTGTATGTGTGTGTGTGTGTGTGTGTGTGTGTGTGTGCCAAGAAGAACTGGAATTCTTCTAAAATCCCGTTGGAGACAGATGACCATTGAACATGGGATTTGTTTCCTTCCCATGGTTGACTGATGGGTGTGTGTTTCGGCCGTGGTGTGTGTATTCCAGCTGTCCTCAGTGGAATGTGTTGTGATCTTGGTTAGATGCTCGTTCTAACATGTACCTGATGTTTTTGTTATGAATTGTTTTAAGGGTTGACTTGCCAAGCTACTAAATTAACTACTCTTTTGGTAGCTTGACAGCAACTACACCATTGTTTCACTAATTGTTTCCTCTCTAGTTGCAATGTATCTTGGGAAAAGAAAAACCACAGAGTTGTTTGTGAAGTGTGGGGGAAGTCCATGATGAGCACCGTTCTAAGTATTGCAGCATATGATTTAAAACACAGAACTGTCAAACACACCACTAACAGCACAACTACTCTACTACATATCCCAGCATGCACCACGCCTCCCGAGCGGTATTCCAGGAAACAGGTTTATCAGAACCCCCAAAACTATGACACTGCACACTGTTTGGAGCGACACGGATTGAGATTATGTTGATTGTTGGCTGCTGTTTGAACGTTGCACAGTGAGACATCATCAATGGATCACAGATAAACTGATTCACAACAAATGCAGAAATGTTTGTATAATTGTATAATATGTTATTTATATATTCTGTCTATGCAGAGGAGATGATATCTTAAACAAAAAGTAACACACAATCTTTAGTAGCATTTTAAAGGTCTCTGATTTCCCAGCATGCCCTGCAGCCTCCCTTATAGTTGGAGTGTCATGAGTAGTTCATTGGTCTATGAGTTAAATAAGAAGTGCCTGTCACCGGTGTGTGTAACCCGTAGTGTTCACAGGTGATGAATGTTTACAGTTCATAAATGGTCCCATCTCTCCTTGGACTGCTGCACTGTGCTTCCAGCTGTCATTTAGCCTGCGTATTTACCAAAGGAGGGCCTGCTGCCAGAAAACGCATGCATAAAACTCAGCCTACACCTGGAGGGCTGGTACCAGCATCCAGGAGGTTTCCACCGAGCTACAGTCCAAACCGAGTACTCTGATTATCGGAATGTACTTTACATTCATTCAAATCTTGAGTTCTCCTGACAGAGACGAGGCGGAGCTGTTAAAGGAGGCGTCGGTTTGACGGTTCGCCTTAGCCTGCGTGTGGTGTAAAGACCCGATGGAGCGGTTAAGTGACTCTTCCTGATTTCCTGTTTCACTGATAGATGAAACGATGACACTGAGAAACGCACAGAATATGAACGGAAGAGAATCCACGTTAGGTATAAACGTGAGAAGAAGCTCAGATCTGATCCTGTTTTTGTGGAGTTTCCTGGAGTGTTTTGAGGAAACCCTCTTTCTGGAGTACCCCTCAGGTCAGCTCACTCAGCTCTTGTCCCGCCCTGTCACAAAGACTTCCTCCCTCTGCTGCCATTTTCCCCCCTCGCTACTGAAATTGCACATTTTTACATTGATTCCATGAACCAGAGATTTGTAACAATTTTGTCATGTTTTGTGTATTTTTACACGTTTTCAGACAGATATCATGTGTACTCTTTGTTTACAAATAAAATGCCTTTGTAATTCTTTTTTTCTGCTTATTTGCTCTGAGTATAAAATCTGCGGTTTCAAACACTGATGTATATGTATGTTTGAAAAGGATAAAAACAGAATGTGTGTTGTTGAGAGTGAAGGCCAAGGCAGAGAAGGCCAAGGCAGAGAAGGCCAAGGCAGAGAAGGCCGTCTGTTTGGTTCATTGGCAGAAAGACTTGAACTTTTAAATTTAAAAACAATAAATGCTGCAGCACATTCAGATCTGAGAAAAATCCTTACAAATCCAAAAAAGTTCTGTCCAGGAGACGTCCATCAGAGGGAAGAAGAATGGAGACACATTTTTTAGTTGATGAATCACTGGCTGGAGTTCCAGAGCAGTGACCATCAGATGGATTTAAATAATCCTTTGTGATAGAACGATGCCTGCAGCTTATCTGTTTACAAGCTAACACAGTGATGCCATCAGAGGTAATCACTGTCATGTGGTCCCATTTGACTGGACGAGCACTGATCAGTGAACAGGTTTAACCCCTTAAGCTCTGAGGTAACCACCAAAGGGCCCATCTTCATACAAACAGGAGTTTTAACTTCAATTTTAGAGGAACGCCCCAAATTTCCAAACACACCAAATGTATCAGGATGGAATTGAATCAAACACTCCAGAATAAAGGGAAGTACAAATATAAGCCACAGCTTAAAAAAGTTACGTGTGATTATCAATTTTAGAGTTTTCATGATGAAAACATGATGTAGGATTAATTATTGATTACTAATTGGTTTACTTATTTGAAAAGGCCCATTAATTTTGGCCCAAGAACCTTAAGTAACCATCAGCTGTTTCCTTTAAAGTGGACACAATTCCCACTTCATTTAGCAGCACTGAGGGGGTTAATGGTTGATTTGTGAGTCAATCAGGCACATTGACAGCACGGTGCTGATGGGCGTCGTCCCAACACAAAGGCTGTTATCTGAAAATGTTCTACTTCCGATCGTAGGTGTGGTTTTGTGTACATAGTTGCAGCAGAATGCAGCAGCGCCTATTTCATGCATCCCATCGATCCTCCCCTTCTCTCTTTCCTCTCCACGGAGGTGACAAAGGTGGTGATTTTCTCATCTTCACTTATATCTCCTTTTAATTTTGGGGGTCAGACTTTGTTTGAAATGAGCAGTAAACAGAAATTTATTTGTTTTTAATGGTTTCTACACATTTTTGTCCCATAATGCCACAGAGAGAGAGAGAGAGAGAGAGAGAGCTGGGAGCTGCTTGTCTAGGAAAAGAACCAAATGTGCCAGCGCCAGAGATGATTCATAAACCGACAATGACAGGACAAACGTACACACACTTACATACACCCCCAGTGGCATTGCTGAGTACTTTGCCTTCAGGCTCTCGATTGGCACGCAGTAGTTCCTTGGCACAGCACTTACTAACCTCGGCTAGTAAATACCTGGTTTATACTGTAGTTTACATTACATTTATATTACTACTTATGAGTATTAGTGTTTAGTATTGCTTTAGGCCTACGGCTAAAAGTTATGAGATGATGCCAATAGAGGGCACTGTTTAGTTATTTTCAACTCTGGTAAAAAAAATATGAAGATTCGAAGTGCGAACCACTAAAATAACCAGAAAAGTTTTGTTTTGGATCTTCGAATGAATGTTTTGTTCAATCCTTATGCGGTCTTAACAGTTGTGTGCTTGGACCGCGTTCATACATTCAATCAATGTCAGGAGCCTCAGAAAAACACGTCTGGCACTGAAACATCATTCTCTGTTCCAGGAAGTTTAACAAGTTGGACGTTTAAGAGCCATATTTGTATTTGAGTAGCCCTGATGTGAATACTGATAAAAGGAGGCCATAGGATTCTGGTATTAATGCAAAGCACTTAACCTTTACTTGAAAGAAGGTAATATACATCCTGGAATTACAGATAATAAAGATACAATGAGCAAAATCATTTCACAATGAATCTCTTTCTTTCACGTCCACCCAGAGAGCAGAGTGAGTTATCTACAGGTGTGTTAGGAAGGAAACAGTGAAAAACACAGCTAATTCTGTCAGCATCTTTACTGCATGATACACTGTAAAAAATGGTCTATATGCAGTAGTCCACATTAAGCTTCATAACAAAAACAAAACAAAACATGAGTTTCATTATGTCATCCAACTAAGTAGTCCAACTGCAATGCATACATTATAAATAAATGTAAGGGGAAGAAAAAAGTTCAAAAAAATGACTACAAGCTAAATTCCACAATTCCAGCATGGCTGAAACAATAAGTGGCCTCGAATCCAAATCTGACACTTTGGAGTGTGACCACAGCATTTATAAACCTTTAAGATACTGTGGAGTCTTTAAGCTGGCACACCGGAAAGCCCAACTAATATGTAACACTTCTGGATAAATCAAGTTAAAATTGCCCTTAAAATTGCTGCAGAGTTGTCTACGATCTTTTCCTGTGAAACACTTAGAGTGAGAACTCTGTGAGCTTTTCTAGTAAAGTTATTTCTTTTTTTTTTTCCTTTTTTTTTTTTTAAATCCAAGCCATACGTAACTGAAAAAGCTGAACCTCAGCCGAGCTACAGGCCATTCACTGCTATTAATTCTTACAGAACTTTTCAATTCTAAAAGGAAATATCTGTGTTCTGTAGCTATTCTCCTCTTCCTCTCCTTTTGCATCTACAAACACTCAGCTCATTTCCTGCGTGTGAGGGAGAAGCTCCTTAAACAACTGTTCAGTAAAAAGGAAGGACACTACAGTAGTTGACAACTGAAAAAAAAAATTTACATGGTGATGCAGATTGGAAATTGTTTAAATCCACAGTGAATTGAAATGGGAATTTCATCTCTTCAAACAGAGTACATGTTCTTGGTGGTGGAGCCGCACTTGCTGGACGTGTCATCGTGCGACTGGTAGCCAATCATGGCTTTGATGGGGAGGTTCAGACGCTCTTTATACTGCTGTCTGCAGAGACAAGAGGACAGACGTGGACATGAGCGACTGCTACATCAACACAAACTGTAACTCTGTGCTGCCATCTAGTGGTGAGCTGCAGTTAAATCCATCAAACCAAACGGCGCCCTGTTGGTGATATTAGGTGAATAAATTCAAATTCATGAACTCGTGCCCTGATTCTTTATTTTTATATTCAGCCTTCATGCAATTGACCAAATACCAAGAAACACATTTGGTCAGGTTTTAAATTATTGTAGTGGGTTTTTTTGACTACTCAGGTCCGAGTAGGAGTGAATCTCAAATGTGGTCCCACAAGAACCGCTCAGATGATGTAAACACTCTCTACCATCTATGATTTTTGTCGGAGCCTAAAACATCAAAGGGTGACCGGCGACCTTACAGTGTCCTCGTCTAGTATCAAAGCTCCCAAACACCAATCCTGAGAGAAAAGTGATGAAATCTTTTGTCACTGGTCTCTGCTTTGAGGCACATCAAATTCTGACCCGTGTCAGACAAGTGTGATGCTGCTGTAAACTAATTCATGACAGACATGAAATGCAGCACGAAACCGGTGAAAGACGGTGCATTGATTCCACATTTCCCCCACCCGTGTCCCCTCCTCATATTAAGACAACATGTAAACGTCAAAAACGAGCATCATCTGAAGGTGTCAGCTGCTCTGTACGGTCTTTTATTTCCCTAAATCTTAAGAATTCTTCTGTTTACCATAAAATGTTAAATGAAGAAACGGAGATTAGCATCTAAATATGTGTCAATATTTCTGAGTGTGTTAAGCTCCCCGGTCTGGATGCTGCCGGTGGATTCTGCTGGAACAGATCAAGACCACATGTTGTAATGACTTAATTCACTGATTTATGGTCGTTTGATTGTTCCAAGGAACATTAAACAGTTGTTGCCATCTGTTTGTCCTCATGGAAATCAAACTCCAATCAGAAACAGATTTCCAGTGAAGGTGTGGTTCAGTCTGATCAACACATCCCAGAGCTTTGAAACATCCTTTTAGAAGGTGGACTGATCAATGTTTGGGTCACAGTAAACATCACATTTGTTTCCTCATATCGCCGTTTCACCGCAAGCACAATCAAAAAATGCAGCACAAATTCATTTTCCTAACTTTCTGTGTGCACAGAAAGTTGCACTTAAGGCAGATTTGAGATAATTCAGCGTTTCCAGACGACCTTGCTTACATTATTTGGAGCTACAAAGAAACGGACAGTCCTCTGCTTACCCTATCGTCATGATGGCTTCCCTGTTTTGGCAGTTGCTCGTCCAAATGGCTATTTTGTCACCTTTGGGTCTCACGTTGACCACGGCTCCACAGATATCCTCGCTGGCCTCATCGAATGACTCACCGACTAAACACAACAGCTGCCAAAGGAAGAGACCGTATTAGTCCAGTATAATGAGCCGACGGCGGGAAAAGTCACGCGATCGGAGCCATTTCTGAGTCAGAGCAAACACACGAGTCTTACCGTCTCCATCCAGTAACGGTCAAGGTCATTATGTCTCTGTTGTTTGTTGAGGGTCATCAGCCATCGACCCCCAAGCTTGTTCCTGTCATCCTCCCACATGGGCTTGATCCCATCCTGGGAAACATTACGAAAAATTCAAACAGACACTTGAGACGCGTGGGACAGATCGAGGCGGGGGTTGCCTGGATTTAAAAGCAAACTACTTTCTTTAAATCATGGCAACACTGATTTGATGCTGTAAATGTCCTTAACAATCAAGAAAAATAACTATTATAATCAGTCTATATCTGTGGAAAGTTTACCTTAAATAAGCAATAGTCGCAGCCAAAGCCGAGTTTACTTGGTTGCTGTATGTGGTTGTATAGCCTGTAAGACAAACAAATCAGTGTTATGATACACAAATAACTACAAAACCACAGCCAGGCAGACGGGTAATTTACAGAACAATACAGAAAAACAGAAATTAACAAAGGAGTGAAGTTGAAGCTATTCTGGGGCTTTGTGGTGCAGCGACCTTTTCAGCCTTTATATTCAGATAGAGTTTACTACGGCGTTTCATCATTTCCCATCACGTCTATAAAATCTGGACAGACTGTATTTACCTTACGTGTTTGTGATCAATAAATCTGATCAATAAGCCCACTCAGTTGATGACTCTCATAAAAACCTGTGGGATGGGGCCCTGGATTACGCCTACATTTCTCTGACAGCGTTTGTATATTAACTTGGTAAACTCCAAAGTGAATCCTGATTTCATGTGTGATGTTAAGTGAGAGGATGAAATGTGAGTATTAAATATACCAGCGGCTCATTACAATGCTGATTTTCAGAGGCTTTTACCGTGTGCACCCTTTATGAGGACATCTGGGTAATGGGACACGGCTGTAGTATTTAATGTCAGAGAGGCTTTATGAATGAGCTCCAGTTACCCGTTATGTGCATATTCAGCATGAATGTGACCCCAGCTTCATCTTTAGAATCGCAACCTTTTTACAGCTGCATTAGTCTTAATCATGATTCCATTAATGGATCCACAGTGAACACTTACGCCCAGAAGTCTTCCACTGTGTCAAACTCTGAAATGAGACGCAAATTCTCAGACCAGCTTTTGCTCTTGTCGTTTTTGAAATACCACAGGGCCCATCTGTGAAAACAAACACAAACAATCATCAAACAGGAACATTTATCAAACTAGAGAGAAAGAGTCAGGCAGACTTTCCACATTTAAGGCAAAGCTGTGAAACAACAGTCTTTGGTTCACTGTCAGACTCAATCTGTTCAACTCACACAGGAGACTCAGTGTTCAACACGAGAACCATTACTTTACATTTAAGACATTTCAAAATGTCCCTGCTATTATGAGTAAAACAACCTATTCCAAACAACACTTATGTCCAATGTCAACTATACTTGTTGTGTGTGTGTTTGTGTACAAATTCCCAGAATGATGGGAATCAATAAAGTGTCCACGTAACGTCTGTGTTTTGTACTTTGCTTTTAGACGTTTGTGTTTGCTGGCAGACTCACTGCTTGAGGTAACAGAAGGTAGTAACACACACTGCAGGTCAGGTAAAAAAAAGAAAGAAAGAAAGAAAAAGTACCCAATCTGCTCGTTTCTATGGCAATCTGCTCAATGTCCCTTTCCCTTTCTACGGCTGGAACGAGACTGCTTCACCATATTACTGGCATTACAATTACGGCTACGTTGCAACAACCAGCATGTCCCTTCCCTTCGTCTTTAATCCATAACACTGCAGCAGACAAGTCGTCATCATGATGCCACATTGACATGCTCAGGCGTCACGAAGACAGCCACCTCCAGTCTGACTAGCATTAGCATATCGGTAATTGCACAGCTCATAGCAACCATCACTGGCTTCTCTCCTTAGCAGATACGACAGTGGAATTCCACAATACCAAAACATCTTCCTTGTTTTCATTTCTCAAGTTCAACTGACCGACCGACTGACAAAAACATTTTCCATGACTTTTCCGGGATTGGCACGAGCACAGAATCCCCGATCTAAATTAAGACAGAATCCCGATATCAGATCAATAGGATACATTTCACAGAGCACAGCTGCCCGTCGGAACAGAGCACAACAATGACTACACCACAAGTGAACGCTTTGTTTGTGATGGTTGGTATTATTCTTTCATCTATTCAGGACAGGCAGGGGTCATGGGGGGTGAGGGCAGTGAGAGGGCATCAGCTGAATAGTTAGGCCCCTCCCCAATAACAGCTACCACTCGTCCATAAAGACTGATGAGGAAGGACAAAGCACAGTACAACACTACAGGAATAACCTCCACCGTGCTGGAGGAGATGCAGACGAAGGTCCCCTGGGTCAATTGTCAAACAAATTATGTCATTGAAAGACAAATGATGTCATTTTAAGCCAAATGTTGTCATGTAAATGTTGCATCACTAACTGCCCTGCACCTACTGCCACTTCGATCACACAGGTCTGTTCCAAATGTTTTCCAGCTAACATGGATTACTGAGTGTGGGCAAGAATGGTTAGCATTGGAAATGGTTTTGAAAGTGTTTTTCCAGATTTAAAACCAAAGTGCCATTTGACTATTTTATGATTAAAAATAGCAAGTCATGCCCAGAGTGCAACATTCGGCTCGGGCTTATAAGGATTCATTTAGTCTGGCCTAAAGCACAACCTTCACCTTTTCTTTGAGCGCCGTGTCACGCTCATATTTCAGGTTATTATGTCTTATCAGTTTGGATTAAACTGAAGACATTTATTCAGATTATTCATTAATTTGATAAAGCAACGCTCAGAATAAATTGCAGCAGACATGTGAATGATATAGAATAATATTTCACAGGACAGCTGTCACATAATCAATCAGACAAAGAGTTCATTTGGGCAAAAAGCCAGCCTTGAAGCCGACAGATTCTGTTTGTGATGGACAACCCTAGTCTGACGCCTAGAATTGTTTTCAAGTGTCTGCATGCGTCCATAGCACAGCACAAAATGAAGATTTGTACATTTGTGTTGTCACAGCACTACATGATGGTCCTGCAGCTGTCCGTTCTACATGTCAAATCACAGCAATTCAGTTCAAATTGCAATTACACTATCTGTGAGATACGTTATTGAAAACGCTTTTTTTTTTACCATCCATACACAGCAGATTGAGTTGCCGAGTCACTGTTATCACAAAATGCCATCAAAGCTCACCACACACAACAATAACAACAATTACAGTAGTTTCATGCCCACTACTGAATGCAATCATGTTTAATCAGACTCCTATTTGTTTGCCTTTGTCAACCTGTAGTTTAATAAACTGACTAATCTGCGTTCCATCCTCTCACCTGTTTTGCAAGGGGTGTTTGACATACTGCTCAGGATTCACAACCGCGGCGGGGCTTTCGGTTGGAGTTTCTTCAGTTTCAGCTGACTTCTAAGAGGAAACACATCAAAACATAGGATTGAAAGAAGTTCACCAAAAGTCTGTCACCAATCCGATGCCTGAATGAGCAAAAATTTCCAGCGTTAAGACTTTGACAAATGAATTTTCATGCCTTTAAAATGTTTCATTCATTGAGAAAAACGAGATGTTTACCATTTTTGAATAATGCAGACAAAACAAACTTTAAATAAACTTCATACGCACACTATAGATTAATTTGTAATAGTTTGTATTGGTATTAAATTTGGACGACTGTGATTTCCATCTGTACCGTACCTCTCATCATAAAGAGAATTGTCGTCTTCTCCATTCTGTAAAACTGCATCAATGTGTGCCACACAGATGGCCAGAGAATACATGACTATCGCCATCCTCATCCAATTATAAATAGGAAATATGATTCATGAACAACTGACCAAAACAATCGTCCCTCAGATTAAGAACACTTTTTTCAAAAATCCCAGGACTTTTCCAAAACTTTTGTTGTTTGTCTCTCCATGACTTGTCATATTATATTCCCATCTTCAGGGTGAATGTCCCTGTCTATCCTGGTGCGGTGAGGATAACATGAATCATGCATGTCTGAGCACCACATCATAGTTCATCACATTGTTACAGCTTTTTACTGACGAACTACAGCACCCACAGTCGTCATTTATCAATAAACACAAGATTTATACTCACACTTGTATACCAAAGCACTCTGGTGATGGACATGTTAGGTTAAGTGTACCCGCAACAAACCATTTTACTCAACAGCTGGCAACACGACTATGCTTAGGCTGACAAAAGAATAAGAGGGCATGTTATGTTAGCTAGCAGGAGGACAGAGAGAGCACACATGCTAGCTACCAGCTACATTCACACGTGTCCAGATTGTGACCAATTTCATTCATAGTATCATTATACGGCACCAATGGGTGTTTAAAATCAACCTACAACGTTCCCCCAAACGTGGATGTAGGTTCAGGTGAGGGAGTGAATGAAGTTTGAATGAACTCCGTGTAGTCAATGAGTCCCTCCCTGCCAACAAAGTCATACGCTGCCTGATTCATCACATCGCTCATCATGCTAACGTTAGCTGCATCCACGCCAACTCACTATCCACAACATTTACACGCGCCAATTCCACTAATAATGATGACTGCCACAACAAACACGCGGGATTATCAAATACAACGACCAAATTGGGCGAACGTGTAGCCCCTCTTTGCCAGTAAAACGAATTTTCAGTTTGCCTCATACCTCCCTTACCGGCTCCGATGTCGCCATCTTGACAGTAGAAACGCTCTGACCGTCCAGCTCTCTGCGTCACTCTGCGCTCACCGCGCTACGGAAGCCCAAGGAGTCAGTTTCAGTGAAAGACACGAAACGCGAGTTACACACCCGCGTGGGAGGGCGTAGGCCGTACAGTGGGGGTTTACGATACTGGATAAATGGGTTACGATCCGATACCAAGTAACTACAGGGTCAGTATCCCAATACTGATACTTTTTTCCTTTAGGAGCAGCTAATGTGCTAATGTAATGCTAATGTAGGAGAGAGCGGCGTGTGATGATTTAAACAGTAAATGCATCAATAGGCTTAATCTGAAAACATTGTCACGACAATTGAAGTATTGTTTTTAAATGACTAATGAATGTGTGAACACGAAAACGCTTTTGAATAAACACTGTGCACACAATTATTTCTAGAGAAAATTAATGTTTTAAAACCTCCATTCTACTTTCCTTTACGTGGAAGTTTTAGTTAAAAACAATGACATGTTTACATTTTTCACTTTCATGACACTTCTTCTCGGCACGTTTTAAAAACAAATTGAATACAAACATATTAAAATAAATAGACAAATTCCAAAAGACGAAAGAAAAACTCAAACTATCGTGCCCCACTACGGTTCCCGGATGACCCGCCCCACCCTTCCTCTGATTGGTTGTGTTTACACATGAGGAGCGATGATTGGTTAAGAGCGGTACGGACGCGAGAGTGCACGAAATAGAGATGTGTCCCGGAACTTAGTTTGCACATAAGGTACCAGAATAGAGGAATTTAAACAGGTATGGATCCTTTTGACGTTAGAGTCAATCTTCAAAAGACGAGATGCAGTATTGGAGTATCGATATCTTTGGGATCGATCCGCCCACCCCTCCCGTATACACAAGAGAAACATTCTGAAAAACGTACCATGATGTTACCGTCCGTGTCCACGTCGCTTGTCAGAAAGTCATAAAGGTTTACGAGACACGCCTGGCCTCACACTTAATAACGTTATTACAGTTAGCCCCCTTTGACGAGGTCAATTTAAAAGTTGGAGAGCAGGAATTGATCTATGACGTCACGGAATGACAACACTTGGGTTCGGCCACCTTCGGACTTTAATGGACCCCCAGCAACTTGGCGTATGACGCAATATTCCCACAAAATGGGGACACATTAATCATCCCTACTAATTAAAATAGTATTTACTCTAAATACAACACTGGAATAATAGGCACACATACAGAAACACACAAATAAAACGATGCTCAGCTCCAAAATATAAATATGACTTTATTTCAAAATCCAAAAGAGATCAGTCATTCATAAAGGGAATGCTAAATTTAGTCTCTTCTCAGGTCTAAAACCAATATAGTTTTATCAACATACAGTAATTTCATTTTCAAAATAAGCAAGATTGTTCCTTTTCTAAACAACATTAAAAGTACAATAAAAACAACAGGGTTCACATACATATTTACACACTTTTCTCCTAATAAAAACCTCAGATCTTTAAATGCTGGTTATTAGTTTTTCACTCATGCAAAAGTAGATGCCTGATGTGCACTGAGAGTTTGACATTCATTTATTACCTTTCAGAACAAATTTAGGTCGACTAAACAGTAATCTGATTACATTCATTGCATTTTGTGTATGTGATGACTTGACCAAATAACCTCTGACGGACAGGCTGAGTTCGGTTATCTGTGGAAGACTTCTCAACTCTTCAAATCATTTTCGGTTGAGCGGAATCGTGACGATGAAAGGCGTGGATTGAATCGTTGATCTGTATGCATGCACCGTAACGTTAGTCCGTAATGTGATTAAGGCCAACATGTATGCCATGGGTGAAATAAAAGGATGACACCGTGACTGGAGAACGGATGGTTGATGGACTCAGTAAATGTGACACCCTGCTATATCTGGTCACAAGAGAGATCACAACACCAGAGGACATGCATGAACAAATTCTGAGAGAGACTGAGAGCGTGCACACATTTGAGGAAATCCACGAACAATCTCATCACGTCAAACTGTCCCTCGTGGATTTATGCTGACGTTAACGCTGTTTGCGTGACATTTGAGAAGGAACCCGTTGATTTTGGCTTGATGACAGTAGAATTTTACTTTTCACAAACATGTTGTCGCCGACTGTGAGCAGAGTTTACAAAAAGCACCGTGTTGCCAACTTTCAGTAAACATCAAGTTAGCTCCTTGATATCTTGTCCTATTAGCACCAAAGGAAACAACCAGCACGTTTATCACAGAGAATGTTTCACTACCAGTGTTAGTGTAACAGCTTGTCAAATCTTAGACCAAAATTCTCCTCTGGGTAACACATTAAAATCCTGACACACCAGCACGTCTCCAATAAGTGTATGATGCTGGGAGAACTACGTAGCGGGTTGGATTTGTGATCATTTGCTGCACACGGCAAACTAACTAGGTCAGCAGAAACTGGATTTGACTTGAAGACAATGAGTGGAAACCCACGTTGCTCCACATAATACAAAGATGAGCTGCTGCCTTCCGGTGTCTGAACGGTTCATACCGAGTTTATACAACACGCTCCTCTGAAGACGTGTTGATGTCAAGTCGATGTTAACCCTTGATTTGCTGAGGAGAATCGGGGTGTACTCATGCCGCCCTCCTCCTCGGCTCTGCATGAATCAATCAATAGATCTCTGAGCATGTAGCCTGGAACTCATGATGACTTTTGCACTACAAACAAAAGGCTCCAGCTCGAGACCACATCCTTAAACTGGGCACCGTGTGGTGGTTTTGATCCACACCCGAATGTCACTGCTGTGTTCAGACTTGCACAAACAAACCGTACCAGAGGGGGAAAGGAACCCTGGTCCGACGGAGTCAAGACCACACTGCACGGGGGGTGACAACACATTTCATGAGAGCGACGGATCATCAGCGGTCTGATGGAGGTTTTACAACACAATCAGAGAGAAACAAATGTACACACAAATATAGTTACTTATAGTGAAGTTACTTTATCAGTTGTGTTTTTATATCCAGAGTACTGACATAAAACTGGCAATATTCACTTGGCATAACTAGTAGCACCATAAATTGTACAGCAAGTCAGAGTTTCCAAAATTCTATAATGTGCATTTTTTGTAATCGCCTCTTCCAGAAGGTGAACGTAAATGAAGTGCCGAGAATTATAAGCACCTTGTTGCTGCAGCATTTCACCATTCCTCATAACCGTACGGTCTGAATGGGAGTGAATTTTGTCAAGATATGTACTCTTATGTAATCAACATGAAGTGTAGCTCGATCAAATGAGTGGAGAAATACTGAAAAAGAAAAAAAAACTAGCTCCAAATGTTGAAATCAAACATATCTTTGTGTCTGTGAATACACACGCTGGACTGTAGATTGGGACTTTTTCAAGTTCGATTCTGAAAAACTAAAAAGTGCTTGTTGATATTACCAAACATCCCCCGTGGAAGAAAAAAAGACAAATCATCCCGACTTCTAGAAAAGGAAAACAACATTTCCACCATTCACCACATTTAAATGCACCCGGTACTATAGATTATTTGTCTTTGCTGAAATTAAGGCAAAAATCCAGCCAAGCTGTACACAGCACATAAACAGAATGAATCACTCTGAGTACACACGAAGCGCCGTGTGATCGCAGCACGAGGTGAATCCTCTCCACGGCGTCTCTACCCGAGCCGAGACGCATCCCAGCCTGGATAAAGCACAAAATCTAGCTTTTTTTTTCTCCCTCCTCTGTCACTCGTGTAAACGTATTTAAAACGGCGCCAATTGAATTCAAACGAAGGTGTGAACACGACACTCACATGTTGTCTGGATTGCAGCATAATCTTAGTTTTAAAGGTCATGGAAATGTAGTGACGGAACGCAGGAGTACGACGCTACCTGTGACAAGCTGTAGTAAGTGTACACGCACGAAATTAGTTTGGTTTTCTACGTTATGTGATGTAATGTTCACTGTTAGAAAAGGTGAGAATGGCACCAACGTCTCAATCGACAGAAATCAAATTCAAATGTTGCCAGAAATGAAGAGCGGTTTTCCTGTACAACAGAAACTCCAACACACGATGCAGCTTAACAGACGTCTTTGCAGTAAACAGGCTTACACCAGGAGTTAAATAGAAACTGTTATGATCAGAATAAATAATCACATCTTTTTTGTTCTTAATCGTATATATATATTTATATATATATAATATATATATATAAAAACCAGTTTAATAACATCTTTAAAAGCTTAAAAGCACCATCTCTTTACAATAAAAAACAATACCAAAACTCACAGTTAAAAAGCAAAAACACTGATCTTCCTCATCACGTCGAAGACGGAGAGATGAAGGAGAACCGTGTAAATAAAAGGGTTTTTTTTTTGTTTTTTTTAGAAAAGCACGATGAAAATGTGAAGTTTTCTGAGGTAAGGCAGGAGCTCAGGCTGTGCGTGGCTGCACGCAGGTACGACGTGTGTTGTAAAACATGTTGACTAAGTCCAACGGTTGTAGGGGCCCGTCACGTGGGTGAGCGCGTACGGGGACACGGTGATGAGCCCATCCTGAGGGACGGTCCACGCTTGCCGTGTGGGAACGCTGAAGACCCCCTTCGTGTCCTCCCCCTCCTCCTCCTTCTCCTCTCCCAGCTCCCCGCTCCGGGCTCCTTTCCCCTTCTTCGTCGTTCCTTTGCTCAGACTCTCCTGCAGGCCCAGCCTCTCCGCCTCCTCCTCCCTGTCCCGCTCCCGCTTGGCCATTTTTGCGTCCCACACGGCCATCCCGTGGCCTGGCTCATTCAGGGACTTGTGCTGGTAGAAGACCAAGGAGATGCGGGTGGGGTGGCTGCGGTTGGGCCTGAGGATAGGGGTGGTGGCGTGGAGCTCCTTCCGCGCGCACTCGATCAAAATGGAGCCGTGCGAAGGCGCTACGGCGACTCCTCCTATGTTATTATCCAGGAAGTTGTGCTCACTGTCTGACCACACCTCTTCCTGTTTGACTTCCTCCGGATCGAGGGGAGGCATATGCGGGGGAAGGGGGACGAACGAGGGATGAGTGAGGCTTTGTCCCTTGACCTCTGCCCTGATATCGCACGCACCCCTGTCCAGTCCGTTGAGCCTGCTGAAGAGACCCTCAGAGGTAGGTTGTGGGGAGAAGGAAGAGGGAGGAGGCGCACTCTCAGCGGGGGAGGGTCTGCAGTGCCCCTCGCCGGGCTCAGTTTTTAAAACGCGGGGGTAGCCACCGAGGACGTTGTGCGGAGGTAAACGCACAGACGGATCCACGTGCTGGTTTTCGGAGATGCTCAGGTCACCGGGGGTGGGGCTCCCTGGGGCGTAGCCGTTCACGCCGTCGTAATCGAGAGCCGAGCCGTTGCGTGCACACTGGAGGCCCGGCAGCCGGACAAAGGAGCCGGTCTCCCCCTGCGGGAGGGGTCCTGCACTTGGAGTGGGGTAGCTGCTGGTGCTCTGGTTGTAAGTGCTGACGTGGCTCTGGTCTGGCAGGTATCGTCCCACGCTGGCCGACCTGGGTGGGAGCCTGTAAGAGCTGAAGTTGACCTGTGGCTCTAGTTTCAGTGCAGGAGAAGTGGCTTTTAAACCTACGGTGCAAAAACACACAACGTACACAGAGAGATCGGTCAACAGAACAAGACTTCTTTCTTCTTAAACATCTTTAACCTCCCTGATGATATTTTCGTCCTTATTGGCGATCATTATCTCACCGTCGTTTTCCATTTTTTGATACTTTGTTAGAATAACTCATCACGTTATGTGCAAAAAGTCATAAGAACAGGAGGACTGTTGGGCCTTGGTGGAGGTATGGAGAGCCCCTTACGTTCATATTTGGCTTCGGGTGAAGTCTGACCTGACATGCTGATGGTAACGTCCGACCATCGGCACAGTTTCATCGCACAAACACTTTGAGGAACCAAGCGTTTGGTGTTTTCACACAGGAGGAACCAGGAACCGCTTCAGTAGAGGAACTACACATCCTGGAACATTTTTATCCAACTACATCGATATGTAACAGAAACTCAACCTTCTACTGTGACTTGGGTCAATCTTTGGCTACGAAAAGATCATTTATGATGCAAGGACTTGATCGTATGGATATTAGGAGGCTGCGCCCTGTATTTGACATATATTCAATACTGTACCTTTTTATTGTCCTGGATAAGTATTCTCCTCCCTTACTGGAGTGATGCTTCATGGGTAATGTACTGTAGCAGCGCAGAGGATCTGATTCAAACGATTTCCGTTCATTGAATGGTACCGTGTTGTGTTGTGTCGGTCTGAATGAACCCATGTTGTCCTTACACTGCAGTGCCGACGTGCATAACGTATAAACGTATCATGACACCCCCACACTCCACTGTAGTCTGTTCAGCTGGAGCTCGCAGACTCGAACATCGCTGATTGGTCTGACACGAGTTCGCAACCACTTCTAAATACTCAACGTTGGTTAGATTTTTGTACAAAATGAAAATCTCGGCACTGTGTACTACTCAAAATCCATAAAACTAAAGATGGATGAGACTGAGACGGAGCCGTGAGTGGTAAGACATCAGGGACATCAGGGACATCAGGGATTCTATTCTGGGAGACCAACCGGCTCCCTCACCATAAGAGACTCTGAGAGGCTCATCTCTGCTGACATCATTCCAAAACAATATCAGCAGCCCGGATTCGGCCGAGCGATAGGATTTCCTAACTCAGTTCCAATGCAGTCCCTGACGGGTTCATCACCTTTGTTGGGCGTTTCACTTTTCACTTTGGCCGGAGTAAGGGGGGTCAGACCCAGCTTCTTCTCCAGCCTCTCTGTCTGAGCCCTCAGACGGGCCTCTTGCCTTTTCTTCCGAGCTGATTTCACCGGCTCGGCCAGGAGACGCACCTGATTCAAAGCACGCACAAATACACAATACAGAATACAAACCAGTACAGGACACACGTTGGTTTGGTAAAGGACAGCAGCTAATTGATGAGTTGTTTTGTACACTGTACCCACCTCTCTGGGGAAGGAAGATAAAACTTGTAGCGCCCCGCTTTGGATCTTGGCCCACTGGCCCTCCACGTGGCCAAACTCATCCCTCTCAGAGATCTTGTACAGCGGCAGAACGTGGAGCTGCTCATCTTCAGGTATGTTACGCACTGCCCGGTTATCTTCCTTGGTTAAAGTGCAAACCTGACATCGGAGACAGGAAGAAGAAAAGCAAACGGTGAGCCGCACGCGAAGAGAGAGAGAGAGAGACGCCGGGGGTCATCGTGGTGACCCGCTTACCACAGTGCTGCCGTTATTCATGTTATGAGTGTCTTTGTGAGCGTGAGCACAGAAATCCACACAGGCTGTGACCCCTGAGAAAGGACAGCCATCCCTCCGGCCCAGCCTGCAGTCCATCGCCGACTCCTCCTGTTCCACCTGTCAGAGGAGAAATGACAACACGTCAGGGAACAGTAAAATAAAAACAAAAGAGAGAGAGGGGGGGAGGTTTGATTGAAGTAATGAAATAAGGGCGGGACTAATTTAGTACACAAGATTCAAGTACAAGGATTACTATTTGGAGTATTCACTTCCTGTGTGATGGCGTAGAGTTTGTATGTAGGAGTGATACATGTTGTGTAACGTGGCGTGGATGAATGCATAAACTGCTATCACACTGCGTCCAATCCTTGCACACACACACACACACTCGGTGAAATATTAAAGAGCCCTTTAGTAACTATTTGCTTTGATAAGGAGTTGAGAAGTGTGTGTGTGTGTGTGTGTGTACACAAAATTCTCACAGCAAGACATTTGGGGGAGTTTAGCCTGGCACGGGGGGAAACACTCTCACTCTTTTTTTTCACAGCCCTTCTTTCCTTTATCTGTCCCTCAAACTCTTCCACCTCTCTGAACTCATCTGTAAACAGTGAGATGTACAAAAACATGTCCTGGATGAATCTCTGACGCTTGAACGCTCTGTAACATACATAAGTTGCTGTAGAAGCTCCTTGCCTTCATTTCAGAGGATGAGGATGTGTTGTAAAGTTTTCCTGTACCCTCTTACAGCTGTGTGATAAGGTTTCTCCTGCTCTCCTGCTCTCCTGCTCTCCTGGTCTCCTGGTCTCCTGGTCTCCGGTCCCTCTCTGGTCTAGCTATCTGCTGGCTGTGTGGTGCCTAACTTTCTGCGTATCCTACGTGACAGGCTGTAAGAGCTCCCTTTTCCTCCCTTTTCCTCACTCCTGTGGAAAAAAACTGAAGAATTCCAGTGATTATGAAAGATAGAGTCAGTCGACACACACGGGTGAAGGGAAATCCTCCACTGCCTCCAGACCAGCAACGCTCACATGGAAGCAGCAAATGATTGGATACAATCTCTCTTGACTGATTTATGCTAATTCATCACAGCTCATCTTTACAGCAACACACACAAACGCACAGAGCCCACAGAGCCCACAGAGCCCACAGAGCCCACAGCCCTGCTCCGACTCCAATCACGGTTATCAAACTGTTTTGGTTGATGAATATTTGGATAATTGTTTGTCCGGCCTTCTGATTTCAGCCTCTTCTGGGTCATACCTGGTTCTGGAAGGCTTTAGGGGCCAGTCTGTTGTACAGTGGTGCGATGTCAGTGGCAAGATTTTGCAGGTTCTTCTCCAGCTTCTCCTCCTGAAAATGGAATACGCACACAAAAGGGATACGATCAAACCAAAACCTCTCACAGCACATTCAATCCCACCGGATCTCTGAGGTACTTTGATAAAAAAAAACATAAAAACAGGTAAAAAATACCCATAATACATAATACTATTACATTTTAAAAATAGACTTTTTGCTCGTCTTTCCTCCACTCATGAATTAGTTTGTAGCTAATTTACCACCTGCAGAATCGTGTTGTCATTATATGTCGGCAATTTGCGGCGAGTTTAATTTAGGCTGGGCAATAAATCCTATTTTAAGGTATGCAGCTTCACTGAAGGGATGAGGTTTCACAATAAATTGTATTTTGTTGTTAGAAATGCAATTATAAGACATAATTCGTGAAAGGCAAAAAAACCACGACGGAGTCAGAGCAAAGTGACTTGATATGATGTTTAGGCCATATTGTCCAAGCCCTTTGTTCAGTAAATATGTCCCTAAACATCTAAAGTGTCCAACGAGGAAGAAGTAAGACAGAGAAACTGAATCTATTGAACTATCAGATGACAGTTAATTTTATAGTCATGGCATCGAACAGCAACACAAGCGGTGAGCTCGATTGTGTCCAAATCATTAACCACAGCAACGCCACAATGAATCAACCAAGACGCTGATCCACGAAGACCAGCTGCTGCGTCCTGCTACCACAGACCGAGAGCTGTGGCAGCAGGTGATAAGGGTTCGGTTCGTTTCACGAAGGCAGAGAGAGACGCCTTAGATGATGCTGATATCGAAAATAAACCGGTAAAGTAATAAAGTGCACAGAAGCAGCAGAAAGTTACTATGGCAGTCGACCAAGAACACAAAGTCTCCATTGGACGTGATCAGCACATGGATGACACGTCAGATAGACTTTAACATCGACACACCGCAGGACGTAAAGACATATTTGATAAACCGTATAATGGCTGCTCTGTGGTCGGGTTTCTGGACGCTCACCTCCTCTGGGTAGTCTCCAAGCAGGCGGAACTTGCGAGGCACTTTGCTGCGGGCGAACTTACAGCCGTTGAAGTACATACTCCAGGAGCAGCCGAAGGAAAACGAAGCCCCGCACGTGTCCGGGTCCAGGCCCTGGCACGCACACGTTCGGCTGCAGACACGGGGAGCAGAGACAGACCAACGTTAGATAGACGTCTGCCGGGCCGGAGGGGGGTAGGGATGACGGACCGGGGACTCACTCTTCGTTTAGGGCGCAGCGGCGACTGGTGGGGGAGCCGTATTTGAAGAGGGTCTCCGTGAGCTCCTGGTAGAGATGGTCTGCCATGGACCGGGGGATCCCCTCCCACGCCAAGATGAGGATAACCAGCACGGCAGAGTCACAGTAATGCCCGGGCCTCTGACGGACCAAACACAACAGTTTCTCCTCCTCGCTGCCACGACGGATCACCTGGCAGATGACGCACACACACACACATACACACAAACATGAATTAGTCTGTTGGGGCAATAAACACACATCCTTTGATAGTAGAAACGCCATTCATTGATCCTGCAAGACTGACCACAAAATGAAGAGAAATCATGGCGATCATGCCGTGGTTCAGAGACCGGTGAGTATTTTAATGACCCCTCCCCCGTATGTAATGATGAACACGTGTTGACGCCTCTCAGCCCTTGTTGCGTAGCAAAGTATTACACAAACTCCTCATCCCAAACCAGAGCTCAGTGGCCTCGCTGAGTTTGGCACAAATGAGTTTTAATATGGATTCAGTTTATAAGGGAGCACACTGTACCTTCTCCCAGAGGACAGCAGCTCAAATTCACTGGATAAAATGTGGGCTGGATCAGCTGCTGTTTTGTTGGCCGGCCCAGAGGTGGGCGGGATCGTTTGGTGATCCCTCCTCCCTGTCACTCTCAGAATTCCAACCCATGCCTAATGAAATATACTAATAAAATAGAAACACTCACACCCTCAGTAACACCACACAGTCTAAGGGACCAGGCTGTCAATACGGACCAACCGACTCAGTTCACTGTCCACGTGGATACCCCAGTCCCTGCAGGAGGTTCACAGCATCTCCATGTCAAGGTTAAATCAAGTCAAGCCCAAAACTCCCCAACAAGAAGAAACCTTGGGCACAAACGGCCCTGGGGGAGGAACACCTGGAAGAGGCCCATCAAAGGAAGCCAGCCAAGTACGAGGAGCTGGTAGCCAACGCACAGAGGAGGGCTGGGAGGCACGGTGCCTACCAATCGAGGAGGGCTACCGGGGCTTGGCAGTCCAGTCGCCGTATCGAGCCTGCAGCACGCGAGGCATCGTGGGGGACAAAAGATGGAGAGGCATCCGTAATTATACCCAAAAGAGATGGCTACGGCCCAGGACACACACAGGGGCCTGACCGACCTCTGCTGAGTCCCCTGAGGGAGTAAGTACGGTGTTGAGAAACCCAAAACACCCCAGGATCCCGGGAACAGGTGTGTCAAGGACATCTCAAACACCTCCATGGACACAAACGGTCTGAGGGTGTGTGTGGTGGTGGCGGCGGCGGAGGCTGATGAGCGTGTTGATATTCAGATGGTTAAAAGATAAAAAGGAGCAAACTATTACATTACATTAAACATGGAAGTAAAATCAACATGTAACAAGCAAACCTAAGCACCAGCAGATAAACCGGGTGATCCTGCTGACGGCGGCGTCGGCGCCTCGGCCCTGCTTGTTTGAATACTGGAGGGGTTCTAAAACTGAGAGCACCGCTGTCATCAGTCCCAATGAAACGCACCAGCGATCAGACACAAACAGCAGTCTTACCCATTTAGCTATGGGGCAGCCCTGGGTGCTCCTTCCCTCTTTCCCAGTGTACACGACGACCTCTACCCTCACCGCGTTTCCTCTGGCACCGTACCTGAAGACGGAAGAGGTGAAGAGAGACCGAAACAAAGAGAGAGAAGGAAATGGAAGAAAAGGGGAGGAGAGGAGGTTATCGCTATCGCCTCATGTTTAGTATATTTAGACCTGCATTTGCAAGATAGCTAACACAGTTTCTCATAATGACTCAGTGGCAGAAGTTTCCTGTTTCAACAAACTCTGCAAATGAGTGTACGTCTGCTACAAAGAGCACACATGTTGTGTATGTCCACTGCCAGCTCCGTAATGGTTCCCACACACACTCGCGTACCCTCCAGGGCACACGCACAGACACACGCTCTACTGTACCTGTTCTCCATCAGCTCCCTCACCGCAGCCACACTGGGTCCAGCTCCGAGGTGAGTGTAGTAGGGGCCCTCCTCCTTTTCAATGATTTGCTCTGTGAACATTAAATCAAAACGTGGTGTAGGTGACAGTGCAACAGCACGGAAGACGGGCCTGAAAAAAACTGTCCACAAGGTTGACAATAAAAATGAGTCAACATTTATTTTCATTGTCAACTGTCTGAGCTCACTGGGTGCAACGATATTTTAAACTAAAGCGAAGTTTGACGCGTTTTAACCAGAGACTGGGACGTCCGAAAGGAAGAAAAACAAACAGCTCGTCCTGCTGATAAGGTGATCAGCTGTCTAACTAGGCTGTGTTTTAACCCAAAGTTAGCGTTAGCCAAGGCAGCTTATTGATACACAGACAAATTGGTAGAACATTCACTGATGCTAGAATTAGCATTAGCTTGCCCACTCCATCTGAATGTGAAGCTAGCACGCTAATTCCCTCAAATAACGTTGATGTTCCAAAAACAGAAAGATGACCAACAATAACACGAGTCACTGTAGCAGACAGACCCTTTATTTCCAACCGTCATGACAAAACGTGTACTTTCCATGTTTACTTTCAATAACTTTTAAGCTCGCAAGCCCCCCCAGTTGTTGGATTACTTTAATCTATGAAACCCAAAATACTGTCTTCAAAATTTTTCAAATTTAAGTACAAATTCTGTTACAGGGTAAATTTTCTTTAATTTGAATTTGAAAGAAATATATATATTTTTTGTGAGAGTTTATTTCCTGTGAGTGAAAAATCGTGAGAGAGGATAGCCATCATTTATTTTCAACTGAATCCGCTTTGTCATCAGATCAGATCAGATTCAACTTTATTGTCATTGCACAGAGTACAAGTACTGAGGCAACGAAATGCAGTCATAGTAAAACCATGAAGTATTTTCAGGTATTTTCAGGTATTGCGTCTTGATTTTGTCTTCGTTGTTAGCTAGCACATGCCAAATGCATTTAGTCGACTGATCATTCAAATAATCGCTAGATAAGATATAGTCATCAGCTGCAGCTCCTATAA
>OMNV01023822.1:24090-38756 GCA_900303265.1 Brotula barbata
GCCGGAGTTCACAGACTTTTTACGGGTTGCCACAGTTTCCCACATTTATCGGGACTTCAAGCGTTGATGCCTATGGGGATCATTGATTTACAGACTATCGGGAGTAGTCTGATTCATCCGTGCACAGAAAAGACACGTCTCTTTTTCCTGTCACCGTACCTGACCTCAAGGCTGCCGCTGCTCAGAGTCTCGAATGAAAGACAGAGGTACTTCATAAGCTCCTTAATAAGCAAAGCAGGGGACAAGAGTGTGGGCGCCATGTAAAACGTAAAAGCCTTCTTCAGCGGAGGAACTACCACTGGGAGGTATGTTCAATGAAGTTGTAATGTAGCATAGAAATTAACTTAACAACACAATACAATTACAATATCATCATAATAGAATTCATAACCACATACGTTAATGATTAATACCGTAACCCTTCAAATTGAACAGAAAATCTAGATTATGAGGCTTTTTACGTAGACATTAAGAATCAAATCCTTGGACGTTACAATGACACAGCATTGCAAGAGAGAGAGAGAGGAAGTGAGTTAAGAAGCTTAGACTCACCCATGCAGTGACATGACGGGAGATCGGCCAGTTTTTTGGAAGGAGTGTTGAGCAAATTTTTGGTCGGGGTGTCCAGGAAATTCATGGGAGACTCCAGAAAGCTGTTGATGTTGTTCTTGGTCGGTGTTGACTCTTCAGAATGTTCCAGATCTCTATCAGTTGACGTGGACAGGACCGTGACAGGTCCTGACCTCTCTAGCTTGTAGTAGCCCTCCTGACTCGAAGCGGGGGACTGCCAGGCCCCTGAGAAGCCGTTAGCCAGCCTGTGGCTTTCGTGTGTGTGGCTTGTGTTTGGATCAGCACCGTGTTGCAGCCCACCGAGAGGCTGCTCTACCTGAGATAACAAACGCCTTTCACACTCTCGCCCTGCCTCTGCAGCGTGACCGTTGCAGGGACCGTGGAATGGACCATTTGACAGAGACCATGGCTGCTGTCCTTGCCTGTGGGTGTGATTGAACCCTGTGTAGCCCTGAGTTTGGGCTGTGTTGTGTGTCTTATTGTGCATGAATTGGCTTCTTTCCTCCTGTGCCTCAGCAAGGTACCTCTTCAAATCGATTTGGGCAAGGGGTGGGAAGAGGTTCCGCTTGTGGTGAATTGACGAGTTTCCCTGCCGGGGAATTTTCTGGCCTTTTCCTCTGTGCGGCACCTCTCCGTTTGGCATGTGCTTGGAGAGGGGGGTCCTGCGGTTGACTCCCTCATGCAGTCCTTCACTTGTATTCTTCTTCCTGGGTTTGGATGGGGTAGCTCTTGATTTCTTCACCGGGGTCTTTTTGTGACTGGGGGGTAGTTGGGAGCTGTAGTTGTACTTGATGGTTGACACAGGTGTTCCTTTGGGAGGATGGCTATGATGGGACTGGATGATGAAGGCCAGGTTTGCCAGCTGGGCTGCCACATCTTCCTCATCTCTGGTCCTCCTTGGTTTAACGACAATCCTCTCTCTGTCCTCGCCGCTCATTCTTTCAGGATCTTTACTGAACTTCTTCTGCATGTCACCCGGACAGCTGTATTCTGACTTGATCACACGCGAACTGAAGCCCTGATCGGGTATTCTGCAGGAGGTTTGATAACCATCTGAGCTGGCCTCTAAAAGGTCCTGCAGAGACAGTTTTGTGTTTGAACCTGGTCCCAGGGAGCAATGGATGACGTTCCCTTGTCTGGCCACAGGGGGGCGAATGACTGACGTCTGGTGTAGTGGTGAGCTGATGACAGACACTTTGTTGTAGCACTTAGCGCCGGGTGTTTTGGCCTCTTGTAGAGGTGTGCTTGCGTTGGGGGTTGATCGTAGGGTATTACCAGAAACAGGACGTTCACTCTTACTCTGCATTTTAAATGACTGTGCTGTGGTTTGAGGTATAGCTGCCAATTCAGTCAAGGCCTCGATAGCGATCACCTGTTCAAAACTAAGGTTTCTCCTCTCCACCAAACACTGCACAGTTGGTATCAAGACACTCGAAGGAGGTTCACTTTTGATGGTCTGCGGAGTCCTCTGCAGGCTCACGGGACTGTTCTGACACTGATACAAGTCCTCCAGGTCTTTTTTGACAGAGTACAAGTCTGGCGGCTCTGTTTTGATGGAGCACAGAATAGGAGAACGTGTTTGGAAAAGTTTCTCCTCCAGCCCCTTCCTCTCTGTGACTGAGAGACACACTACAGCCGCCAAAGTGGACAACGGGTCTTCGCAAACCTCATCGTCCCCGCTCTGTGTGTTGGCCTGTTCGGTGATCCACACCCACGGCTCCTCCAGCTTGATCTTCTTCAATGGAACTGACGCATCACCTGGAGGAGTTCTGGGTCTTTTCTCAGAGCATTCTTTAGGGACGGAGGTTATTATGGTCCTCGGAGGCTCGGGTGCCATCGTTGTCTTTTGATGATCAGAGTGTGAACTATTGGTCATATTAGCACCATTGCTTTTTGTCAGGTTTGCACCAGAGCCATTTTGGAGAGTCACAGGAGAGTGTAAGTGTTGGTGAAGTGCACTGCTGGTCTGCTCCAGCTCAGGGTCTTTGTTAATATGTGCTGACTGTCCACTTTGGTCCACGACCTGGTTTTGGCTGAACGACTGGATGACGGTGGGAGAGATCCTAGTAGGTACGCCCCCTTCCTCTCCTTCATCCTCCTCTGCTGCCGTGTGGGTGTCATCCATTGGTGCCTTTTCGCTTCCATTTACCAAACGGCTCTCCGGAACCACCTGAGACACAGAAAGAGAAAAGCAGAGAGCGGAGATGTGAGTCAACACGCTCGGTGATTCAGCGCGTTCTCCAGAGTCGCAGCACAACAGATTGCCTCCCAGCGTGGCATGAGCGAGGCTGGCAGCGACCGAGCTAACAAGGCTGAGGAAAACACAGCCTCAAACGCAAAACAATCGGTTTTCCACGAATCCTCTGAATAGAGCTGGTATAAATCAAACCGAGTCGCTAATAGCAGAGCTCTCAATCTGAATCATGTTCCTGTCTGGGAGTGTAAACATTTAGAGTCACGCACGAGTCACGATTGCATCACTAGCTACAGGTCACTGAGGACATGCTCCGTTTGCATCTGAGAGTGTGTGTGTGTGTGTGTGTGTGTGTGTGTGTTAGCGGGCGTGTTCCTAGGCAAGCGTGCAGCCACATGTGATTATTCACACAGTTGCTCTCCAATATTCCCACCTGCACTTTGTTACGTCAGTTAAGCCTTGACTGTACGTCCAAAAGGACGGAGACGTACATGGACAGCATATGTGCACGGGGTGCTCGTCACGCTTCGACTCCTACAACTCTCTGATTGCTAACAGGGAGGAATCAGAATGTATCCCAGTGTTTACTGAAGCCAAAAATCAGCAGCTCTAATTTGGGATGTAGCCACTGGAATTCTTATCCTGATACGGCAGAGCTGCAGCACGTCTCCGCTCCTCGGCTCGGACAGATTCTGACTTCAAGCACCGCATTGACCGTCCAAAGTTCCCGTCTTTGTTGTCTTGACATACCGATTCCTCCAAAGTACACACAATGTACACATGAGCAAACATTCCACGAATGAAGAAGGTGAACATTTTATCATCTGCTGATGAGATAGCCCACCACATTCCATCGCTTCAGGAGGACACCAGACGGACCGGAGTAAACACGGGCACACACGAGGTGAACACAGGAAGGTCCGGGTCACATTCAAACTCAGGACCAGTGCTGGTGTCTGGGGTGGCACGGTGAGAGAATACCTCGTCTCTAAAAAGTTCAGTTTACACTCTGTAACTCAATCTCAGCTCTCCCTCCGCTCGTTCAGGCTTCATAAGAAGAAGATGTCCTGCGAGCCTCCAGATGCTGCTATGAGTCAGTGAGTTCTTTGTGCGGGGCCCCCAAAGAGAACCTCTGTCTGTTCCAGTCCAGTCTTTAAGTAGAGGCAGACCCGTTTGATGAGAATGGAAGGTAAAGAAATCAGGCAGCAGAGCTCGTCGTCATGGGGGAGCCAACTGAGCTGCATCTCATCAAGTAAAGCACGGGGCGTTTGTCAATTTTTGGAGTCTTCTAAAGTGAACAGATTCAAACATGAGTCCACACATAGACCGACATCAGCAGATTAGTGTTTCCCTATCGTGGTCATTTGCTTGATGGAGGTTCCTTCTGAGCTTTAGAACTCATAGAATAGAATAACACACTGCAGGACTTTGTTTACAATAGTAGAGAGAGGAGAAGTGGCTAAATGATCTCAAATGTTACTGCACTAAACTGACTCACACACTTCAGTCCGATCATTGTAATGACTCGTTTGATACGGTGGCTTTGCCTTTTAGTGTTTCCTCTCTTTTTTTATGCCTCTTGCCCTTTTCTTTCTGTGAATGTCATCAATAACATCTGCCGTCTGGGCCAGGAGTCTCCTTCAAAAAGGAGTTGAAGAGGTCGTCCGGGTTGGACAAACGTTCCGGTCCAGCTCCGGTCCTGCTCCGGTCCCCCACAGGCCCTCTCTCCCTGTGTTCACCTGCACTCTGGCCTGCTGGGATTGTGCCTTACTACCACAAACACACTGCTGATGCAACACATTTTTGGGAGCTGAGGCAATACCTCAGCTGGCCCTGCAACGGGCTAAGATACTGTACCCACTCCACCCCGAGAGAGAGCGAGCGAGCGAGAGAGAGAGAGAGAGAGAGGGGGGAGGGGGCGGAGTCTGTCACAATAACCTGCTTTCAATGACAAAGCAGCATTGGCTGGCTTCCATCCTCGTCAGTATGGACGTATTGTGACCCAGAGAAAGCTGACAGAGCCGCTATTAATGTGTATATGTGTAACCAGGCGGAGTGTGTGATTTGTTCGCCTGCATCTTTGTGCTCCTTCTGTCTGACTCCAAATCACTCACACTGCGCTAATCTGCCCTTGGTGAGCACAAACAGACACACAAACGCACACATGTTTTGTCATCTTGCACACATTACGAGCAGAGAGGTTCAGTTGACGGGGATAAATCACAGAATCTAGACGTTACAGTAAGACCATTCGTCACCAACACTAGAGCTTTATTTACACTCTAACAGGTCTCCGCTATCAGGAGGGTGACACGCTGCGTTCCACTCGCTGTCCTATCTGTGACGCGCACGGCCCGGCGCGAACGCCACGCGTGCGGCAGGGATACTTTCATTCATAAAATCCACCTACGAGTTGTAAATGTCACCTCGCTTCCGCTTCCAGGCTCCACTCATTCATAAAGTGAAGTTATGAAGTCATTCGATTGGAGCAGAGACGGACGGGAACGACAGAACGAGGATCATCCACGGAGAAAACCGACGGGACGAGCTGCTACGCGTCATCCCGCCGTCAGATCGCAGAATACGGACGCCGAGGTGATTCTCCAGCGGTTTGACAACATTTCACAACTTTCGGGTCAGTTACCTCGGAAGTGGGTCGCTGACATTTGGTTTTCATAAGTTGGATCTGTGTGGAGATTTTGAGCCAAAAAGCCATAAAAACGGTGTCACTGACCTGGTTCAGTGAAATATCCTGAAAATCATGACATCACTACGCACACACACACACACACACGTGCCCCTGTCGATGCCGTAAGGATAAAGTATATATTTAAGCAACAGAGGCGATGTGTCTCAAAGACAAACACGTCTATACAGACCCAACCTAGCAACAGCAGAGCGACTGCTGCTTGAATCCCAATAAGCCTCTCAAGAGAGACACGGGTTTCCAAGGAAGCCTCGAGGAGAGATTATCCATCCTTAACTCAACACCACACACACACACACGCACACACACACGCAGTATATAGAAACATCCATGTATGTATATATACATACATACCTGAATTTAAACAAAGATCTTCAGCTGAGCGGCTGAAACAGAAAGCTGAAACCTGTTCTGGGTTCGAGAGCAAACCAGCGTTCAGTTCAGTGAGTGTGGGCTGAGCGGTAAAGATATCAAACACACGTCTCAACAACATGACACCTTTCTACAATAAAGCCTGAAAAAGCAAAATGCATGCTTCCTTCCTGGCTTGGTGTTTTGTATGTGTGTGTGTGTGTGAGAGTGTGTGTGTGTGTGTGTGTTTCTCATTCATACGGTGAGCTTTTCCTGTCTGCGTTGAGCTCACTGTGACAGTTAACACATGAATGGCATTATGTGGAGATTAATCAACGACAAAATTATACAGACGGGGGCCGCGTGAGTCATTCTGGACAAACTGCACGGTAATAACACCATTATTACCACGGCCGAACGCGTAAAGCCTGCCAAATTACAAGTTATGGCTGAGAGGATTACAACAAACGCTCCACTTTTCTGCAGAACAGTCCGACGGCAGCAGGTGCAGAAACACAGCACCAAATTCAAAACAGTGAGAGAGAGGACAAGAGAGGCAGACGGGCAGAGAGAAGTGTCTGTTACTGGGGAAACTGACCTCTTTGTTGATGACTTTGCCACGTCCTTAAACCCAGCTGAAAAAGACAACCCAAACCCAAACACACGCCCCCCCCCAAAGCCCCAACAAACACACACACACACACACACACACACAAACAAAGCACACGGGAGCCCAGGTCATCAGCAGGACCGAGCTCATCCAGACCAGCACGGCCCAGGCAGACAACAGACGATCGCCTCCAGCTGAGCCGTACGGGGGGCTGACCCGTCTGTCTGCACGCAGACAATAGATGCCCACTCCTCCGGCTGTCTTTACCTCGTCGGTCCTCAGAGGAAGACCCTCGGCCTCACAGGAAACACATCCCTAAAAGGTAGAAGTGGCCATCTTGCTTGGCTTCCTTCAGCTTCAAAGGAAAAGCTGGCTACAGTAGCTGCGTGCGGGGCGACCTCCTGGCTGTCATGACTCGAGCCGCTGTGGCAGCGCCGCTACACACACACGCACACACACACGCGCACACGGGATGTCTTTGGCAGACGCAGACAGAACCTCATCAGCCAATGGCGTGAGGACCTTAGCGACTTGTAAATTATCCTCCATGCCTAGACTCTCCTAAACAAAGGATCCCCTATGTAGGCTTTTTACTCCAGCCCTACGCACACGGGCTGGAGGCAAGCTGCGGAACGGACACCGCGCACCGTGGATCTGGATCACGGGAAAATATCTGGGAACCTGCATCCGCTCAGAGACGTTAACCCCCGATGGACCTCGGCAACGGGGAGAAAGACTCGTGAACCGTTATTCTGAACCTTCGTGAGGCGGCGGGGGAAAACCTGAGAGGGGCGAACGAGAGTCAAAGTCCGGACACGCGTCCCAGAGCCAAATCCACCGCTCTCTGTGTTCCAGCAGAGCAGAAGTGTGTTAGCGAGCAGTAACAAAGCATGTACGCTCGCAGCTCCTCCCCCACAGTGACAGAAGCCCACTCTGGTTTTAAAGGGAAAACAAAGGCGCACGATCCACTACGTGATGCAGCGGACCAGGAATCAAAGTTTCAAAAGGGAAAATTCATTCACACACATTAACCTGCATGTGAACGGGAGAAAACACACAGAAGAGTGTTAACATGCGCAGAGAGATGTAACACAGTGAAAAGTTGAACACGAGCCTGAATTGATGTCAGATTAAGAGTTACACACCGAGACGATGTGGATTCATTTATTCCGCCGTGTCAGCGTTGTAATCTGTGTGCATTTCCCCTCATATTCTGGTTAAGCCACTTGCCATGGACATTCTGTTCATTCCATCCATGTACGTGCTTCAGCCCCGTTTCCACTTTAATCTCAATGTGCATGTAAACGTGCTGAGTGTCAGATTATTATGCTGCCTGATGGACGCGGTACAAGTTACACAGGAGAATATGAGGGACGAACTCAGGACAACTCACAGCATCACAGCTTTAATCTAACATTTAATACAGAATCATTTGCTGTAAATATGTCACGGAACTATGACAGCCTGTCAGAGCCACTATGAGTTAAAACAAAAAAAAAATATGGAGCCAAATTCAATGAAATTATAAAGTTCCAAATTTGTGAGAAGAAAACTCTGATAATCTCTAAGATTATAAATTCTAAAATGTCTAAAACTCACACTCACACAAACACACTGTTAAAAGCATTCACACAGATTGTGCATTCACACATGTGTAACCTCTCACACGGCCACAAAAGATCACACACATCGCACACAAACACGGGTACAAGGTACTTTAGTGTGTGTGTGCTTATCCTGTGCGTGTGCTTTTGGTAGTTTGTGTGAATGAGAGTATTTTTTCTTGCAAATTTGTGCCTGTATGTCAGAGGATTTGCCTCCCTAAATGTTCTTCCTCCCTAACACACACACCTCTGCGTGTCATTTTAAAGATGCTCTTGGAGTTGATAATTAGTCCGTCCAGTTTGGTGAAATGAAGCTGACTTCATTTCACCAAACTGGTAACTTTATACTGGTAACGTTACCAGTATAAACCTGTTTTGGTATAAACAGATGCTGCCTACGGTGAACAGACGTGTGTGTCCTCTTCACAGCGAACCTCAGTTATGAGCGCCACGTGAAGAGGTGCACAAATGAAGCTGTTGGATCTGGATCTGATAATCCGAGGCTCTCCGACTCTCTGCACAGGAGATGCCCAGAAGCTGCGCGGTGTAACCCGCCGCTCGCAGATGCATCTGCATGGCAACAGCGGCACGTCTGTCTCCGACAGGATGTAAGCTTTCTGTGGGGTTTACAGTCGACGCATCTCAGCGCACACATACGCATATCTAGAGCACAGGAGGAGGTCCTGCTCTGTGGTTTCCATACTAGACGGCCCTGTGATAGTAGATCAGGAGAGGTGTCTCATCAAACTCATCCAAAGCTCTTGGTTTGCCTCAAAGTGGACTTTAGATATGAATCACCTCCACACTGGGTTTGTTTTAAATTCTTATTGTTTCAAAGGTCAGCTGTCAGTTCTCTCCTTTTTTCCAGCGATAGAGATGGATAATCCAGATTCCATCTGTTTGATTGCCTCACCGGATCAGTATTTGTCGCTGCGCTAACCCTGTCGTTGCCAGGACATCATACGAGGGGAAAGTTTACGATGTGCTCAGTCAGCCGTCGTTCCTGTGAGCGTGTGGAGCCTTATATATCCTCGGCTCACTCCCTCTCCCACTGTTTGAACAATCATTCCTCTCATTCTCTTGGTTTTTCTCTTTCTAGTTGAGTCCCCCGAGGAAAGGCTGTGGTCAGAGAAGAAAGCAGACAGAGAGCAAAAAGACAAAGAGAGAGAGATTTTATGGAGTGAAGTACTCCCCCCCCGTAACGACAACCATGTGGCCATGTAGCTGAGGTCACGTCAGGATAAGGAAACACACACACACACACACCAACGTCTGCATGTATGTGGAGCTTCACCCTGACACCTCAACGTAAACCATTTTAACGTCGTGGTAAACAACGACAGGACCGTTCATTAGAGTCCTCCATCACTCACAGGGCCAAGATTCCACAGCATCCTATTCCATGACCATAAATAATCTGAAAGTAGTCCCATGGATTGATCCAAAACAGAAAAAACGTCCTCTAATCTTTCTCTGGTCGTTCCTGTGTATTAGTGAATGAAATGATAATTTGATGTCATACTTGGTCTTTGACATAAAGACCAATCAGGCATTTCAGGTATGATGGAGATCCACGACTATCCATCAGTGTTGTTACTCTGCCTGAATCAGCATCATCTTGGATTCATCATGGGAGACGCTTTTGGTTTCCACCCGTTCGATACTTCACACTGACTCCACATGCGTGAACCCCGTCTGAAAACACATTTCACTCTGACAGATATGGATCTCAGGGGGGTATGGAGACCTGATCCATTTGGTTCAGGTCTCTTGTTTGCTCTGCTTTTTGAAAGAAAATAGCCAAAATGTAAAGAAATAAACACCCAAGAAAAACACCCATGATAAATAATTTAAAGAATTAAATATTCCTGCAATCAAATCTGGATTAGCACAAGAATTTCATGGATTCTTCCGTGGATTAAGTAATCCTGACAACCAACAACCCCCTATCAAGCATCCACACGGAGCCCCGTCTTTGACTCCTGGAGTGATGTGATGATGATGATGAACATCGTGGTCGTACGAAATTATCACAACATACTGAAGTGTACAAAGGACAAATTTTTCCTTCCTGTGTGTGTGTGTGCACACCTGCAACCACACCACACACACTTTACCAAATATTCAAATGTCGGTTCATATTTCCATATGGTTCTCATGCTGACCTGAGTCATTCTAATGAGATATTTTCATCGGCCCACAGATGTAAATGGGTTCTGGTGATGTGTCAAAGCCAATCTGACAGGCTCAGTTTCTATGGCAACCTCTTAAATACAGGTTCCACTTATATCATCAAAGTGGGTGTAAGACATACTGGACAGACTCCCGCCAAAGCTGATGAATAAAATAACAGTATTCATGCTTTTTTATTCATTGTTTTTGAAATACTGTTTTTGTTTATGTTGATTCACATGTTCACACACTTTGGCTACACACTACCCCGATATAAACGAACAACTGGGAAAAACTGAGAGAACGGGAAAACCTCAGAAGTTTGCAGAAAAGTCAACAAAGTAAATGTTTTTTTTTCCCCCTTGGGCTGCAGCAGTAAAATGCTAAAACTGGAAACTTTTACAACGACACAAATGATACGAAACCACAGTGTCAATAAAAGATGATGCTGTTTGACATTCAGAGGATTCAAACTCTAACTCTGTCTCTAAACTAATATCTGTGGACTGTGGACTTTATGTCAGTGCCTGCGTTCGTGTACTTCCTCAATATTTACACACACGTGCAGCATCTGTACTTCCTGTATGAGCAGGTCCTGATCTATTTGTGAAGCTATTTTAGGGAAACAATGGGATCGCATTCAGATTTCATCATAGTTAGCTGATATAAACACGGACTTTGTCAGACGACAGCACGGGGTCCCAGTTTAAGGCGGACGGAGGAGAGTCGGCGTGACGGGACTTCACAGCGCTCCTAACACTGCAGACCCTCGGATTAGGTCCAGGATCCTCCACGTAAATGAACCCAAAGATCTCAGCAAACTAAGCTTTCAAGTATCACTTCACCATCTCTGAGAAGGATCAGACACAGACTAACACACACACACACACACACAGAGGCAAACTCACTCACGCCTACGGGCGTTTCTAAGTCCTCTTACCTGTATCATGTTTGGTGTTGTTTTTAATTAAAAGTTTGAAGAGAATTGAACTTAAAATACGAATCTGATTGATCGGATCGATAGTTTTGATGGTCTGATTGGTTCTCAGTCGTTCGTAACACTCAGGCTGCTACCAGTGAACATTTATTGGAGCTCCTTTATGATGAAACTTTGCAGAATCGATGGACAAATTGAAGCAGCACGATCAGTGGAGAGCACAGTTGGTACACAGCACGAAGGGAATGGGTTCAAATCCAACATGGACTTATCTGTGTGTGTGTGTGTGTGTGTGTGTGTGTGTGTGTGTATACATGTTCTCCCCATGTCTTTGTATAGACGATTGATGGATATTTGACTTGTAAGTAACTAAAAAGAATCTGAGAAAATGTTGTTTGTTTGCCCGTACGTACCATCGGTTTGTCTGTGAAGCCTCTTTTGAACAGACAAAATCAATATAATAAACAGCAAAATTAGAGAGTAGTAAAAGTGGTATTACTGCCTTTGCTGATCTATGAAATCTTCCTTTACGTGTCCAAACCTGCTGTCACATTTTTGTGACAAGACGGTGAAGACTCTTATTTTAGCTCAGCTATGTGTTTCTCCTTGGGAGAGAAGAGAGAGAGAGAGAGAGAAAGGTGAGTGGGTCCATCAATTTGTGTCAACACACACACCCACACCCACGTGCACACACAGTGCAGGCAGAGTGACCTGGGGGCCCCAAAGCTGCTCACAGTGAGACAGGAAACGCCTTACTTCAAGTTTGCACTAACGTACAGCAGCACGCTGTACGAGCATGTGGCCACGATGACACACGCACATGGGCCGTGTCAGAGGCAGGCCCCCCACCCCCGACCCCCCATCTCAAGGCTACGTCCGACTGAAGACAGGCACGAGGGAGAATCTTTCACATTCACATTAATATAAACAGTGAAAAATAAGGAAAAGTAGATTATATGGAGATAAAAGCACACACACACACACACACATATTTTGGTTATACAGCGTAAATAAAAACGATCTATTTCCATCATAAAAACCGACAAAAAAAAGTTCAGTCTCACACCACAGACACATTCAACGATCAGATAAATAACACTTTCACTTTCAAAGTCACTGAAATCACCGTGTTTTGGACAATAAGCTGACTGACACTGGATCCCATGATGGATCCCATGATGGATCCCATGATGGATCCCATGATGCACCCCATGATGGATCCCACCTCTCCTTTCACGCTGAAATAAGGCTTCTTCATCATATAAAAAGACTCGTCGCTGTGGCAGGGACAGTGGGTGACATGCAGCAAAGGACACGGGCCGGAATGGAACCTGCACTGCTGCGGTATGTGGCATGACCTCTACCAGGTGAGGGGCCCATTTCCTGTCATATGTTGAAGGTTTTTGCGAAGGCTCACCACCATTAATTTGTGACATCAATAAAAAAAGCCGTGCTCTTCATCCGCTATCATCAATCTGCAAACGACGTATTTGTCACTAATTAAAACGGCTGCGTTTAATTGTCAGTCGGCGGATTTGCACGCGGCCTTTGGTTACTATTTCAGACCCATAAGATAAGCTGACACGGCGATCCGCCCCGCGTGCACTGCTTTGCATGTTTTGCTTTGTAATTATTAACGCGGTCCGTCTTTTTCCGTGCGTCTTCGTGAGGCGAGGGTCCTGACGTTGACGTGAGGCTGGGTCTGTCCTCGTCAGGTGTCTTCTAAATCAGCTTCAGGCTGAGGTTTGCTGCATGAGCGGGCTGCCGTTCGAGCGGAGGGAGCCTTTGTGCGACCTCGGTAGGATCTGAGTGGCGCTTCTTTGGGTGGCAGAGTGAGGATTTCTTTTCTACTGAGAAACCAAGTGGCACGACATCAAAGCTGTGCAAAGCCAGATCTAAAGATTAGTGACTCAGAAGAAGAGTGTTACCGAGATCAAAGTTTAGCTGAAGGGCTCCAGCTGGATGATGTTATGACTTAACAATTTAGTACCACGGATTGTACTACACGATGAAGTACTAGTACCTTACTTTCTACTTGGATATCACTACGCTACACCACCTAACTGACTCCTGTAATGAGTGTGTGTGTGTGTGTGTGTGTGTGTAGGGGGGTTACTGTTTCTATATCAGTGCAGAAGCAACACATTTGTATCAAATATCGAAAGTTGCAACCGACTAAATCCAAATTTGTGATAGCTGGTCGACCAAATAATTCTAATCTCAGCCTGTCACACTGAATATATTATAACTGACTTAATACAAAAATGATTAAAAATTGATTTGGGAACCATTAAATAAGAAAAGAACAACAAGATTCAGCAAATCAAGAACAAAGATAAAGGGTATAAAATAATGATGAAGGTCAGATCAGGAAAAGGGGAGAAAAGGGGAGTAGAGGGGAGAAAAAGGGAGAAAAGGGGAGTAGAGGGGAGAAAAGGGGAGAAAAGGGGAGAAGAGGGGAGAAAAGGGGAGAAAAGGGGAGAAAAGGGGAGAAAAGGGGAGAAAAGGGGAGAAGAGGGGAGAAAAGGGGAGAAGAGGGGAGAAAAGGGGAGAAGAGGGGAGAAAAGGGGAGAAGAGGGGAGACGCTGTGATCAGCAGCCTTCAAATGTTGAATGAATAGTGGACATAATGTCATGTTTTCCTGCATTTTCTTTCTTCATCTCTATTCATGACGTTCCTTTGCAGATCTGTCCATCAAATTCTTTCACCTCTTTCTGCATTCATCATTTGTAAATAGTGAAATAGATCAGAATGATTCCTGTCATAAATCATCCACATGAAATTTGTAACTCTTCTGTTAACACAATGTAAATGTGGTGGATTCGTATTTAATAAATATAATATCATATATAACAATTTCATTTGGTGTCATTTTCAATAAACTCACTGCATTCATGGGCTGAAATTGTCTCCTATGACAGTTTCTCTCGTCTGACTGTCTTTTGGGCTCTTTGTCTCCTCTGACTGTTTGTCTCGTCTGACTATTTTGTATGATTGTTCATCTCGTCTGACTGTTTCATCTGACTGTCTTGTAGGACTGTGTGTCTCCTCTGACTGTCTGTCTCATCTGACTTTTTGTCTCCTCTGACTGTTTGTCTCGTCTGACTATTTTGTATGATTGTTCATCTTGTCTGACTGTCTTGTAGGACTGTCTGTCTCATCTGACTGTTTGTCTCATCTGACTGTTTGTCTCCTCTGACTGTCTGTCTCGTCTGACTGTTTGTCTCCTCTGACTGTTTGTCTTCTCTGACTGTTTGTCTCGTAGGACTGTTTGTCTCCTGTGACACTCAGCTGAGGTTTATACTGTATATTTAACAACTGTACTCTGTCCACGTAACATCTTTAAAGTTAACATTTATGTTGCTGTTGTTATCATTTGGGGTGTAATTTGGAACCTCTGTGAAGTGCTGCAACATCACTGTGCACACTGAATGAAAACGGTTGAACGTACTGTTTGTCTGTTGTTAAATTCTGCATATACAGAATACATTTCTACGACCATCGAGCACATCGTCAATATT
>OMNV01023823.1:0-19041 GCA_900303265.1 Brotula barbata
AGCTGCAAGTCCACATCTTCAGTTTCTTTTTCTTCCTCTTCTTTTGGTTCTGTATCTTTAGTGATGTGCAGCCCTCTGTCCTCATTTCCTGTTTGGTCAACCTGTTGCTCATCTTCTTCACAAAAGGCTGTTTTGTTCTGTGTGTTTGCTTCATCTGGACCTAAGTTGACATCTGTGCCGCAGAGTTCCCAGGCAACAACGGGCCGAGATGAGCCAACCTCAAAAGCTGTTGCAAGATCGACGCTGTCAGACACGGACACTTCTCGTTCATTTTCATTTGTTTCCATTGGTATTTCCGTCTCCACGTCCGTGTCCTCTGACAGTACCGTCTCCATCCACTTGTCAAGGATTTCTTCATCAGTCTCATGTGGACGTTTCCCTGATTTTTCAGCACGACACTCCTCAGCCATCGCCATCTCTCCTCCTGTTACGTCATTTGCTGTGTATTCATTTGTCACCGACTCATCTGCTACTTCACTGTCTGGCATCTCTTCTCTTCTAATCTCGATTTCTTCATCTGACCACCGATTTTTTGATTCCAGTGATTCAACTGGTGGCTCGTTTGGATCAGATTCTCCAATCAAAGCATTTCCCTTTTCATCTGTGTCTTCCGTTGCCGGAATTATTTCCAACTCTAACCTTGTATCTCCTTTTTCCATTCCTTGTTCTTCTGTGCTTCTTTCATCACGTAATATAGGCTCAGTCGTGAGTGATCCGGACTCAGTGATGTCCTCTCGTAGACTAACGGTCCTGTCGTCGCTTTCATCTGGAGTTGGGGCGTTGGCTGATCCTTGAAAGAACTGTGCCATCGTCATGTTCAGGACATTAAAAGTCTCATCTGACAACCCAGACACACCCTCTGCCTCTGCTGTCACAGCTCCTGCGTCCTTTTGAGCGTGTCCAACAGTCTCTTCAGTTTCACCCTCTTTGTTATCACGACGTCCCCCAAATGTTTCATATTCACCAAATGGCTCTTCCATCCCATCTGTTGAATGAACACACCTCTCAGACTCCTTTTCTAAACTCTGGATCTCTGCCTTCATGGAAATAAGTGATGATTCCCCTGCCTCTTCCAGAAAAAAACGTCCTGATCCCTGAATGTCTGCTCCGACCAACGCTTTCTCTCTTTCCTCTGGCAGTTTGCTGTTTTTAAGTTTGGATCCTCGTTCCTCTTCCGTGTGGTCCTTTGGTTGGAAGTGATCTGCCTCCTTGTTTTGAAGGCTCTCTTGGTCTTCAGTCTCCACCTCTTCTGGTACTTGACTTATCCCAGTTTCCTCACAGGCCCTGTCTTCTTCCAGGAATCTTTGTGTTGTATTTTCATTTGGCCTGTGTCCATTGTTGTATTCCAAAACTTCCTCTTGACTCTCGTCCTCGGACTCTGAACTATCACTCCTCTTCTCTTCCTCATCCTCATCCTCCACTTTCTCTCTTGCCAGTATCTCACTATACTCAGCCACCATCTGCTCTTGTCCAACAGTGATTATCTCATCACTTGGCACTGTGTCCCACTGGTCCAGGACCATTAGTAATTCATCATGCACTGTGGACAAAGTTCTGCCTGTGTCTTCTTTGAAATCTTCATCATCATCTGACGTTTCTTTGCTGACCTGCAGCTGTTTTTCGATTTGCCGTGTCTGAAGTCCTTCATCAGATACAACGTTTTTCTCCGTTTCTTCTCCCACGTGTGTCACCCCTGGATCTCCCTCATCCCTTGAGATCCTTCCCTCTTCCACGTGCATGTTACTGTCCTCTTCTAGACTTAAATCTCCAATCGTGCACATTTTTACTCCTATTTCTTCTAATCCCACGCTGCAAACAGTGTATGCGTCTCTGGAATCCAGTTTATCACGTCCAATGTCGTCTTCATCGTCTTCTTCCGTCACCTGGAAACTTCTCGTGGTTTCATATACTTTTTGTGGATCATCTGATACCACTTCTTCATCAGTATCCTCCTCCTCATCAGTATGAGGCCCACTCTCATCCCTTCCAAATAGCTGCAAGTCCACATCTTCATTTTCTTTTTCTTCCTCTTCTTTTGGTTCTGTATCTTTAGTGATGTGCAGCCCTCTGTCTTCATTTCCTGTTTGGTCAACCTGTTGCTCATCTTCTTCACAAAGGGCTGTTTTGTTCTGTGTATTTGCTTCATCTGGACCTGAGTTGACATCTGTGCCGCAGAGTTCCCAGGCAACAACGGGCCGAGATGAGCCAACCTCAAAAGCTGTTGCAAGACTGGTCTGTTCCTCATTTACTCCCTCTTCAATGGTGTCACTCTCAATGGGGGCAGGTGGCACATTGTCAACTGCAGATCCCTGTGCGGAGTCACTGACCACGTTAACTGGATCTGATTGGAAGAATCTGGAGACGGCATTTGTTATGAAGCTCTGAGAGAGAGAGAGAGAGAGAGAGAGAGAGAGAGAGAGACTTTCAGGTGGTGGTTCCAAACAATCATTCATTTTCTCTTCTTAATCTTGGAGATATACAGACTAAAAACAAAAAGAACAACAAATTAATTTCTACGTAATTTCCCCCCAAATCATTCAATTTTATAAAATCACCTAATTGACATTCATCATTTAAATTCACACACAACACAACAGAAACACAGAAGAAAGTATTAAAGTATTTAACTTTATGTGTACTGTAGGTTTAAAAAAAAAATCTAATCTCAAAGAAACATTTGCAAAATTTGCATAAATGAAAAATGTGTGCGCGTGCGTGTGCGTGTGCGCGTGATGGAGGGGGGGGGGTGTAATTTCAGAATCAGCTTGGGGCTTTTAAAATGTTAGCGCTGGCCCTGCTGTTATGAGTGTGGGAAAGAAAGATGCACACTCACACACACACACACACACAATCCCCAATTTGCCCAAATAAAGGTGCTCTGTTGTTTTAAGAGTGTGTCTCACCCAGACGCTCCACAATGTCCTCCCCACCCTGGACGCTGCATCGTTGGGCTCCATCTTCAAACTTCTCCGTGGGAAACTTCGACCATCTGCGTCACTTGTTCCACTGTGACCGAATTCAACCAAACCGGAGCAGAGTCCGTTTGAGACGTAAATTATGGCGCATTATTGCGCTTTGCTTTGGGCAGCCGAACGCGTAAAAGTTTCTATCAGCCGATTCACTTCCTAATGCTGAAATGTCCACTGGACCAATAAGAGGAAGAGGTAGATTCGCACAGCTGAGTCACCTCTGTATTTACGTGCAGCAAAGTTTGCGGATGTGCGCTCTGCGTCGATCACCCCGGGCCAGACCACAGTGGCAAAATGATGCGTTCACGGAAAGCAACCAGATTAAAGTCTAGTGAAATGTTCAAACCTATACATGCTGGAGAAATCAATATAAAATGATGCCAGACACGTCCAGGATGAACAGAAATACGAGGGAAATAAGCTAAAAAAAGGAAAGTGTACTGCAATGGAGTTTAGGTTAGATTATTCAATTCCAATTTAAAATACTTTCATTGACTTTTCTATCAATTATTCATGGCTTAGTCCTAAATCCTACTGAATTAGCCCAAATGCCACCAATGTCATCTGTTAAACCTACAGAATGTTACACCACAGATATTGTCTTCCTGAATGAGAGACAAATATCTGAGCATTTACTCTGTTTACTGGGTGAGACAGCTAAACGTTGTGTTTCATTTTCAAAACATAAAGTGTGCATATGTGTGCTTGTGCTGAGACGTTTAAATGTGTGATTTTATGATTTACCGCATTAGATGCATCTGAGAGGAAGTTCTAAAACAAACAACATCTGATGCCTCTGCAGAACACAGCATCTCCTTTACTTGACACTGCTCGTTATATGGTGATAAAATCAATGTGGTCAGAGTGCAGAGCAGAACTATGTTAGGAAATGAGAACTTCTAATATTTTCCATGATGTGCACAATACACACTGAACAGACACATAAGAGTAACGTTTTTTAATCATCAACCCACACAAATATTCTTCCAAAAATTTATTCAAATTTTAATGTCAAACATAGATTTCCAGTTCATTATTATTCTTATATTCGTTGTACAAAAACATGGATTAAAAAAAAAAATCAAAGAGCCGGAAGAGAAAAGTGTTTACACGAGCTAATAAATAAAGAGAAAAAGCAAAACCGTACACATTGATCAGGTAAAAAATACTTTGATGTCCTCAACACACAAGAATTACTTTACGTTCGCTGCAGAGTCATGATATTAAAAGGCACTTATGTGGTGAGACGTCTGCTTATTCACACTGAAGACCCTTTGTCCTCGTTGCGCTCTGAAAGAGAGGACAGAGGACATTAACATACTTCCTGTGCTGGATGTCAGGTGAGAAATTTGAGGTTCAATAACATCAACATTTATCAGCGGCTGAAAAAGTGGTGATGATTGTGGCACGGAAACTGCAGACGTGTGACAAATTAAAGGAAAAGCCAACACAAAAGTGTTCTAGTGACGAGTTGGGTTACCATCGAACACCAGAACGGCATCAATGCATCATCAACTGAAAGCTTTGGGAAAATCACACGCGATGGCCTTCACAGCCTGCAGATCTTGACACAGTTGAACACTTATGGGAGACTTTTGGACCGATGTGTTAGACACAACCGTGAACAAAACATCAAACAAGAAGATTATGGGATTATCTTTCCAGAGGGTTCTAGAGAATTGTAGAGTCTAAGTCAAGGTGTGTTGGTTTTTCCTTTCATATGTCACCCAGCTGTGGCTAATTTGCAACAGCATTAGACCTCATAATGTGAGCCTCAGTGTAAGTATCATGATTTGAGTAGTTTGATTGCGGTGTTGTACCTTTCCACGTTCTGTAAACAGGAAGCTTGAGTGCGGGATGGGTGATCTCTACACACACTCTGAGTCGTGATCGCTCGTTTTCTCCTGGAGCCCCCCTTAAATTGACTCTGTTTATGTGCAGTGCGTCCGATTCTCTGTAAGTCTCGGCTTCCACCTCTGTCTTCATTTCCTCGTCCCTGTCGGTGTTATTCTCTCCATCACTCTGTTCGTCAATGTATTCGATTCCTTCGGCGTCCGGGTCTGAGACCGCAGCTTTGGTTTCTGTGTTGAAAAACGGGACAATTGTATATTTCAGTGCCTGTGAGACCTGAGACCATACAGAGAATCAGTTCATGTTTTGGATTAGAGCAAAGCGGTTTTCTCTCATTTCAACTTTTTGCCTGTTTTATGCCTCGTCCAGCTCACACATGGGCAGCACAGATTCAGTAATTTACAGGAATCTATTCTGTAGCAGTAACACTGATCCATAGTTTGGTTAACATTCACACTCTAAAGGTTCCAAAAGTGATTTTAGAGCCTCAGTTTTTTACATCTGGAAATGATAAACAAAAGTCACATATCTGTAGACTGATGTAGACTTAAGCAACTTTATTAATAAAATAAAATAAAATAAAATAAAATAAAATAAAATAAAATGTACTTTTAATAAACAACATTTTGTACGTCACTTACTTATTGCATGTCCATTCTTCTGTCTTTCCGGCTGTGTGTCAGTCTGACTTGGCAGACTTGTGGACCTCTCCAGTGCACACACACTTTTCAGCTCCCTCTGCCCATCATCTCCTATCTCCTCTGTCTCAATGGACTCCAGTGGGTGGAGGGTGGATCCTCCTGCTGTCCAGAGCAACTTGACCCTGGGGTTACCTCCCTTCAGGAGGAGAGAGAACACACCGACTCCTTCACTGCTCCAGTAGACTGAGATTGATGGGGAAATGGACGGAGCGGCTGAGGAGTAACAGAATAACAGAGAATTTTTAGTTTTTTTGTTGATAGAACAACTATGACACGTCTGATGATGTCACATCCCCCATATACCGCAATACGTACCGATCTCAGCATTTTGCCAGTGTCTCTCAATAGGCTCCTCTAAGGAAGTGTGCTCCACCCTACAAATAATCCCCCCTCCTCTCTTCTTTTTCTCCTGGTTTATTCCTTTTCTCCTGAGAGTGGCCGTAGCTCGGTACAGTTTAGGATGTGTCTGTATAGGACCCCACACTTCTCCTCCTTCCAACACCTCCTCCTCTCTGTCATCTTGCTCGCCCTCTCTCAGCCTCAGCCAGGTTACTGATATGTGGGGAGGATAGAAATCTGTGATTTCACACCCCAGAGTCACATCCTGACCTGGGGAAGACGTGAAGCTGGAGATGTCTGATACACGCGGCCTCTTGATGAATCCTGTTTGGAATAAAGAGACTTACTTCACATCTCATAGTTTCAAAAAAAAAAAATTCTTCTTTTCATCTGTATCACCTCTGGTTTCCCTGGTGACCGGTTGTTTCAGGGCGATGTGGTGGACGCTGACCCACACTTTGGTGCCTCCTTTTTCCAGTTCACTGCGGGGCAGCTTGCACTGGCTGAAGGCTGAGAAGAAGCCCTCAGCGTTGGGTCGAGGGGAAGACTGAGCCTGGGAGGCCACAGGGCTCAGCTCACCACCCTGGCAGAACCAGCGGAAGGTGATGACATCTGGATGGAAGTGGGACGCCTTGACTGTCAGGCTGATAACATCTTAAAGAGAGAAATTGAGGAAATATGACCATTTAGTGTCTCACAGTCTGAGTCTTTTTTACTGAATCATGAGGTCTTTTGCTTTACTTGAGTCATATGTCGTCTCTGCCAGCTGAATTTCCGACACTTCTGGCACAGCTGAAATAGAACGACGCCAGATTAACACAACGGGTACTCATCATCACTGCAGGAGAACTGAATTTAAATCAAATTTCTTACACAGAATTGTAAACTTCTCTGACACCCTCTCCTCCACGATCTTGTCCTTGCCCACGTAGGACACCTGACACTTAAACACAGCCCCTTTGTGGATGGAGATCTGGGGGATGAAGGTGAGGGCAGAGATCAGCTGCTGGGTCTCAGTTCCCGATGAATGCAGTGGCCCCTGAGTGTGCAGTTTATAATAACCCATCTGGCCTCTGGAGGGCAGTAGAGGACCTTTTTCTGACACTGGGGAGGTGAGCGTGAGACCATAGGGCAGATGGATAGTGGTTAAGGGGTTATAGAGGCAATTAAAGTTAGCTTTGGAGGTGTCTGTGTATGTTAGATTGTTAATGGTTAGCAACATTAAAGTGTAAAAGAGAAAAAAACATAAGTTGCAGGAGATCACATGCAGCTGCAACACATAAAACACTTTTTGTGTTTGCCTGTCAGGTTGTGTTTATGTTTTCCTACCTGTAAAAGAAGTGTCAGAGATAGGAGTGTCATTGAGGAACCACGCCGTTTGGACTCGGTCGACGCTCCTGCCCTGAATGCTTACTGTCACTCTGCCCTTTTTACCTACATTCACCCGAGGAGGGAGGATGATTCCGGACACATTCAAAGACTTCTTTTTCTCTGCAACAGAAAGAAGAGGAAAGACAGACGGTCGTGTGAGATAAAAGCGGGCCAGCTGCTGTGTAATATCTCTAAAGATTGCTCCGTCAGCATTTCGATGTCAACCACATGAATTCTACGGGTGTCATGCTTTTATAACATGTGTAAGTCAATAAAACGCTCTCTGTGTGCTGAGTGCTGACTCACCGTCCCTCCTCCTCCAGGAAAAACCAAAGCAGAGCAGAAACACCAGAACGAGAGAGATGCACATCAGAGCGACGGATGCTTTAGCAGATTTGGTCAGCACAGGCGCCTCATCTGAGACAGGCAGAAAATTTTACTTGCAATTAAGTCAATTTTCAATATATTACGCAAACGCAATACATATGCAAGTACCACTGAGTCATTCTATTCACAACTACATCCACTATCCACCATCCACTGAATGTGAGTAGCGGATAGTCTGTGATAGTCTGAACTGTAGCATCAAATTACAAAGCGGCTCACCTAATGGATCCAGTTCTTTCAGATGAGCTGATGCACGGGCTGGGTGTGCCACCCCGGGTTGGTCAACTGTACATTCAACTTCACCACCGTGCTGCCTGTGCTCCGGGCTCAAAGTGAAATAGCGTCTGGCTCTGTAGGTCCCATCTGGGTTCTGCTCCGTGGCAGGGGGCTCAGGGAGGACGGTGCCATTCTGAAGCCAAGACACTGAAACGTCCTCCGGGTAGAAGCCCTCCAAGTCACAGGAAAGGGTGAGAGGAATGTCGTGAGAAGCTGAGGGCACGGCAGAAACTCGAACAGTAGGGACATCTGGGGACAAAGACAAAGGGGTTATGTTTAGTAGGCCGTACTTTGGTCTGGATCTATGTGAATGAACTCCACTTAATAATGTGGGATAATTGATGAAAACTAATCAAAAGGGAAACATATACACGGCTCAAACAGGTACATGTTTCCAAATGGACTATTAAGACATCCTGTCACTCACGGGTGATGTTGACAGGAAACTCCAGCACTTGAAAGCTGCCAGCATGTGCAACCCTGCAGCCAAAGGTCGCATTATGGTCTTCAATCGAAGGGTGGAAGGTCAGGTTTCCCACAGCATTGTAGAACCCATCAGCTGTCTGTTCACCTTCGACCTGGTGGGGAAGCTGAATCACTCGTCCATCCCTGGTCCAGGAGAAAGAGACAGGAGGAGGGTAGAAAGCATCTGCATGGCAGTCGAGTCGGCTCTTTCTCTCCAAGACCACCCACTGGTGAGGGACTGAAAGAGTGGGAGGAGCTAAAGAGAGGAGAAAAGAGTTCAGTCATGGTCAAACTTATTTGTATTTCAAATTCAATCCAGCGCCGTGAGCAAAGACCTACCGAGGACAGTAAAGATGACACCGCTGGAGTGCAGCTGTGTTGAGTTGTAGCTGACGGTGCAGTTGTACACCCCCTGTAGGTCGAGAGCGGCTCGGAGGACGGACAGAGCGAAGTTGCCATCGGCAAACCCACTGGTGTTCCAGCTGAAACCGTCTTTTATTGGCGTTGCTGCTTTTCCAAAAGAGGCTATGTCAGAGCCGTTACTCACCCAGCTGGCTTCAATGAGAGACTCGTCTATCTTGTCCCCCTGTACCGAAGGGGGGAATGTCACGTTGCAGGGAAGAGTTGCACGGGAATTTGGCCTGGCGTGTATTTCAGTTGGAGAAACTGTAAGCAGGGAATAAAAATGTAAAAAGGAGAGAAAATTTTAAAAAAAAGCAGAGCGTGTGATTTTCTTGATGAAATTGTTTAAACTTTAGGTGAAATAACCCTTTACTCCTCTTTCTTCCCCTTTTTATTGTGCAAGAATATTAAGTGACAGACACTAAATAAAGCACCGCCATACATATGACCATAAACAAAGACGATACATACAAGAATAAACCTGGAATATATGTAAACTCATAAACAAAAGATGAGCCACATGTATGTATGCACCCATTGTCCTTCAATAGCTGGTTGAAAATATGATTGTAATAAGTTTGGATTAGCAGAACGTAGCACAACAACCTACAGCAGGAAGAAACTAAAGTATAAACGTACTACAACAAACCTTGATAAGTGGAATTTGTCACCTCTGTGTATTCAAACCTAAATAAATATTGATTAGGAATTTGGAGTCACGAGTTTCCAGAAATTTTCCATTTCACATTCATGCCTTTCATCCTGAACTGTAAGTCAATAATCTCAGCGTCCCTTATTGAATTTAGCGTCACACCTCCTGCTAAACAAAGCCATTCAGCACACTCTGGCCTCACCGCATCAGCTTAATCAACAACTAGTCCAATAAATACCTGCCGGCAGGTATAGAGGGAAGCAATGGAAAAGTTTCTTTGTTAAGTGTTTACGTTGTGGCACTTGTGAAGTGTGGCAGATTAGCAGAGCGTGGACGAGAACAATGAAAAACACACGAGACGGTTTTCACTGATATGAAATATAACATATATAAATACATTACTGTATAGGTAGAGGACGTCACTCTGAATTTCAAATGTAGGTTAAGTTAAGATAAGAGTAGATAGATAGATAATTGTAGCAGTGATTATCATCATCATCATTATCATTATCATCAAATATCGACACATGGAAGAAATGATAAATTTGAGGACATTGTGGAACTAAAACAAGCATTTAAATTTGCTTTAAATCCCCCCCCCATTCCACTGTACACACTCCATCTCTCATGCTAGTCAGCGGACCGAACACACACTTGACGGACCAATACACACCTGCCTGCGTTACACTTGTTCAACTCTCAGTCTAATCTCCACAAACAGACACACATTAATCATTTCTGAGGATTCATTTCTTTCTTTCAAAGTCCACCTCAGATCGCTCATGTGGTCGTTTTCCCCCGATCACCCTCGCCGTGCGCACGCTTTATCACTGGATACAGAATGAACATAGCAGGAGTCTTATCATGTCTGTGTCTAATGACAATACTCACCATGCTTTATGTGGGTCAGGAGGAAGACATAGAGGAGGACTTTACACCGCATGGCCAGGCTCGTCTTGAGACCAACTTCTTATCATCAGCCCCTCTTCCACACTTATATAGAGCTCCGAGGTGACAGGGGGCGGGTTTCTGTTGCCGGCGAGGAAATAAAAATTATTGTCCACGGGCCTCACAGAAGTGAAAGGAGGCCCTTGATATGTGTATGTCCTGTTAAATAAACGAGCTCTGGACGACTGATAGAGCGGAAAAGAGAGGGAATAAAAGGAGGGAGATGTGCAAGGACACACAAGTGGGAAAAGTGGTCACTTAAAATTCAAACGGGCCTCTGGCCAAGGTTTTGGGGCTACTTTACATTGGCACAGTGTTGCCATGAACCCCCAGCAAGGACAATCCCTACTGAGCTTATGTGGGCAAACACTCAAGTAGGACTACAACTCTTTTCTACCCAGAGGACAGTCAGTGTAGTGTTGCATTTTGGAGAAAAATTAGATAAAACAGAGGCTGGTTCATGCTGCGCCCCCCCCCACCTCATGTCAGATGGCCTCCCTCTGGCTCTCCTGTCACCCTGCTGAAACGATCAGTTGCTCCGACATCTGTTAATTATTAGCTAGGACAAACGTCTTCATTGCTTCACTCTGCCCTGAATATTCATTAACCTGATTAAGCTCTTTAAAACGTTTGACTTAGGACTTAATTGGCGTTGAATCGTTGTTTACGGGTCAAACGGTTGTCTAGCTGTCATTTGTCAGAAATGTTTTATCAGCTGTGGTTTTTCTTTCTCTTGTTCCCGGTTACACTTGGCCTCAAGACGAAACGCAGAGATTAAAAGAGGTGATGTATTTGTGCCATTTACCAAGTGTTTGCGTTGGGCACTTTACGCGCACACGATTTAGAGGCTTGTTTTCTCTTCTTTCTCTCCCTGACACTGTTATTCCTTTCATCAGGGTAAGATGGAGTACCCAAGAAGACAAAGGACATGAGGCACTGATGGATGGCTGGTGGCAAGCCAGTTGATTTTCGGGATGAAATGACACGGAAGTGTTGGGAACATCTTTTAACATGCTGTAGCTCTGAATCGATACGTGTCATGATGCCATCCATAGCTCATACAGATTAAGGTAAATAATTAGATTTAACACATGTGCTAAAGTCACATCATGTTGTGGATTATGCAAGGATTGCACCTATATGTATGTGTGTGAATGTTATCACTATTCAAATTTTCACTGGGATATATTGGCTCAGTGTTAGGGCCTTGAGACAATCAGTGGTGCATGGCCTGGTACACCGCATCGTCCTGCGCTTTCGAGTGTGTCCAATTCCATTTTGCCATTTAGACAACGCATAATCTCTGCGTCTAGTCAGGCACAAGGTGCCAAGGGGTAGTACTAAGGCTCCTAACTAATCACAAGGCATGTTTCTGTCCCAAACATGAAACTGTAATGCCCTGTCACTTGGTGTGTCAGGGCAGAGATTTGAAACAGATTTGCTCGTGTAGGTTTTTTATTCAGTTATGAATGCAAAGGTGGGCTGAAGCTGGCTGTGAGGGTATTGACAATTTAAAGCTTGGCAGAGGGGGTATAGGGGCTGTGTGCTGGCTGGCAGCATGGCAAACGGGCATAGCAGGTGAAGGACAGAGCCTGCTTATATGTTAGTAGACGATCAGACCAGGCAAGACTGAAGCTTGCTGTCAGTTTGGGGACAGGATAACAGGAAGTGACCCAGTTGGCCACTATGCAGATAGCTGTTGCTGGCCTTGTGGCATTGATGTTCCTCTGGACCGAGGCAGCCCAGCTGCATAGGCTTGGCTGCTGGTTGCAAGTTTCACCTCAGAAGATCTCGGGAGGCGCTGATGTCTTTTGGAAGCATCCTTACCTTGTACAGGTTGATCAAACACCTTACATATCTCTGAGGTGAAGGCAGTGTGTGGCTGGGTCACTGCAGACTGCTCCTCCCACACTACCGTCACCCAGGCCTGTGCCTGTCCCTGAAGGAGACCCATGAGGAAGGCGATTTTTGCTTGGTCCGTAGAGTACAATAGGGGCTGCTGTTCAAAAACAAGGCAAATGAGGTAGTAGGTCTTTAATTCAGTTCTGTAGGCAAAGGTGTGCTGCAGCTGGCTGAAATGAGGATATGTCCAGGTTGAAGCTTGCTGGGGGCAAACGGACGGGCAGGCAGGAAAGCTGAAAGAGATGGGGAGAAGGGGAGGATGACCACCAGCATGACCACCTCAGAGGCCATTGTCGCCTCCATTCAGTTGTTGTTCAATAGCTAAACATGCAATAAACACGAACCAACCAATGCCTCCTCATGCTTGTTTTGTTCATTGTTACCAAATTAATAAACCCTAAAACTATAACATTTCCTGTGGCACATCTGAATTTTGGGATTATGACATTGCAGAAAAACTGGACGCAATAATATATTTGCACTTAGATGTGGTTTGAGTTGGTTTAAAGCGCAAATGCATTGTCAACAAACTGGCCGACCACTCCTCATTTTACGACCAATGTACGGATTGGATGTTGGTTGAACAACAGCAATAACACTTTGAACATGTATTGCTTTGTGTAAGTGATAAGAAAAGTGAGATAAGTTATTATTTATTCATTTCTGTGAGCTTCCAGCTGAATCCAACTACAAAGTAAGTATTTTATAGTACTCAAGGCAACTTTCGTGTCATTGTCAATTCTGAGACAAAAAATGCACTTCAGCCCTGCAACATTGTGTATTGACAAAAGAAAAAGACCTTATTTGTTCATTACACAGCCTGGTGACGGTGCACTTTTCTTTCTTCGCAAAGAAAATCACATACAGCAACTGTTACTGGCCCTCAGAGTTTGATATTCCAGTTAGGATTAGGATTGCATTATGCATGCAAGAAATCATAATTCAGGGTACACATTCGTTGACTGAATTTAGTGGATCTAGTGGATCGAATTCTCATGTTAAAATGGCGATGATGACTGTGCTTCACACTTGGAATAACACACACACACATGCAAACAAGAAACAGGCCCATAATTTGTCCCCGCCAATGTAAAGTTAACAGTCACCGTAACAATAATAACTTGCTTAAAGCTGTTTCACACCGATGCGATACAAATGGATTTTGCGGATCATCTGGCGGTAATTGTTTGCATGAAAAGCGTGCACATTGCATCCGCCGCAATATTACACACTTTTGTGTTCCACTTTCGCACCAAACAATGAAAAAACGTGTTTCATTATCTGACAGAACATGTTTGTCCACGTCTTCTTTGGGGAACAGCCACATGTCTAGGAGTGATTTTCCAATGAGATTTAAGATACTGTCTTTTAAAAACAAAGAAAAACAATCACAAACAAACCTGAAACTGGACCAGAGTCTGAATGAGCCCTGGCACAATGGGACCACAAAGGACCAGATTCCCCAGAAAGTGGTCAATCGGAGGGATTTTAAGACCAGTCTCTTTGATACCTGCAGGGAGTTTGTTCCACAGAAAAGGAGTGCATTTGAGGAAAGCTGTATTTCCAAAGGATTGTGTCTTTGCTCACTGGATAATTATGAAGAAGCCAGGCCATGCAGTATTTATATGTTAGGGGTAAGACCTTAAAATATGCCCGGTGAGGATTGGTGAGGATTTGTGCAGCAGTGTTTTGAACAAGCTGCAGTTTTTTCAGAGCCTAAACCGGAGAAAAGGACATTACAGTAGCCAAGTCGTGACGTAACGAACACATCTGCTGTACCAAGAAACGGTCTGATCCTTGCAATGTTTCCAAAGTGCAACGCAATCAGTGAAGGTCAGATCTGCATCAAGGGTTATGCACAGGTTTTTGACAGGTCTAGAATGAGGGGACAGTAATCAAAATTTATTGAAATGTTCTCAAAAGACAATCTTTGCTTCTTAGTGCCTCGGATTAACATTTAAGTTTTATCAACATTTAGAGCAGGACATTCTTTGTCATCCAGCCTCTAACAGCTTGGAGACAGGACTCAATCCAGCAGCCAGGAAAACAAAACACCCAGGGCCGTCACAATAGTTTACAGCCATTCACATTCTAATTGTCTTCAACTCTATTTATGTGAGCAGGTCTAACCAGTAGGGACAATTCATCTTAATTCCCAAGAGGAATTTGTTTAGTTAAGGTACTAAACAGGAACATTGTCTTGCGCTTGTTTGTTATGCATTTGACCTATCATTATTATTATGTGCAAAACATGGCCTTTTAAATAGTAAACGTATCCTTCGCATCTTCTCAACTTTTGATAACTGATAGTGATTTCTGAAGCAGAGGTCAGACATATGACCAACAAATGAAGTATGTGCTTCTCATCTCGACTATAACTATGCCAGAAATTAAGCTGAAAGCCAGGACCTTCTCGATGTCCAACCACACTTATTGTCCACTTCACTAATGACTGTGACCGGTTTGCCAATATGAGGAAGCGAAGATGGATAATCTTTCTGTTGTGCACATGTATGCTGTTCGCATTACGTCTGTGTGATTCCATTCTTAACAGTTAAACAGCCTGACCGCTTATTGTTTCATTTTCCTACCCAGAACCATTATGAATGTATGGTCTCTCTATTTAGGGCGAAAGCACTTAGAGTGGCCCACAACCCCATGAAATGATCCACAAAGTGTCCAAGATCATTGTCCACCCCAAAGTCAACAATCCACGCCTCAGCAACGACATTGCTCTCATGAAACTGCGCTGCCCTGCCACTTTTATCGACTGCTTCAGAGCCATCTGCATAGCAAGTAACGCCAGCGTCTTCCTTAACTTCGCATCCTTTTGGGCCACCGGCTGGGGCGAAATCAATGTGATTGGTGAGTGTCCTGTAGGGGCACAACAGAGACCTAACGCCCGAGTAAGCTGCAGTAACCTGTAACCTTCTACTTGATATGTAAAAATAAAGTTTAAAAATTATTGCAAAAAAAAAAAAAAATAAGGACTGGCCTTATTGGCTATCATAGTATCAAATTGTCAAAGACTAAAACAAAGACATTTGCAGTACATTTTGTTGCAGTTTTTGTGTACGATTTGCCCGAGTCTAGGGGTGACTCAGACACAAAATGAACAGAACCCACCTCCTCCAAATCCCAAGCAGCCACAAACACCAATCTTGCAATTCACAGCAAACAAACAAGACCAGTTAAGGGAGCCACCAAGTCGGAGAAGTTTCGATGGTGAAAATGGCCGTTAAATTTATCCAAAATGTTTGTCTGAAAGTGCATGGCCTCAGAAACAGCATTTAAAAAAAAAAACCGCTCAGATAACATGTTTGCAATACAATACAATGCTGTATGCAAAGTGTGTTTTGTTATTAAGACGTGAAAACATGCCGATGCCTCCTCTCACTGTCTTTTACAGCCACTGGTGGCATTGCTGTTTAGTTCTTTTGCTGTGTGACAAAAGTGGCTTTATGGCAATAGTAACTGTTTTTGCTTTCTTAATTACAAATTATTGGATTGTATATTATATTTTTATATATTTTATAGATTATCTGATCATAATCCTTTAATAAGATTTAGATGTAGTTTGAACGCTCCTTAGAAATTGAATAAATCCTGTAATTTTTTGTGTGTAAGACTGTTTATTGACACTTTTCAATCTCTCTGAGTATTTTTAAACATATCGAAAAAATTAAGAATTGGACATGTATGGCAGCACTCCAAAGACAGTGTGGTCTGACATTATTTGTTCATTACAAAGCCTGGTGACCGTGTACGTTTTTTCTTACACAAACAAAGCAGCATACAGATAATGTACTTCAGTGTAACATGTCATTTGTCACACAATGTCTATGACAGGAAAGTTGATTTACCTGGGTGTGTCATTCTGGGATTTAAATAAAGGTGCGTGCAGAAGTCAAAACAGCAATAAACAGAAAAGTTTCCATCTAGAAGCATCATCTCTTGTTGCAGCTGGTACACTGGTGAAACTATGTCCCCCTGGACTAAATGGGTCTTTGTCATGTGTATGGTCTTCAGAGCGGAAGGTAGGCCTTGTGATGGTGCTGTAGATTATCCATAATATTGGAAATAATTTATATAATTCTGGATAATTTAAGATGTGTTGAATCTCTTTTTCCCTACAGACTCAAAAGCTCAAGGTAAGTGTAGCAATGTACTGTACATACGTTTTAATGAACAGTGCAATGAACACTGAAATTCAACTGAATTGTCCAAACAAATCATTGTCTTGCAATAATTTTGTTTACATACTGTTGTCAATGATCTACCAGACTGTGGACTGGCACCTCTGAACTCATGGGCGTTGGGCAGCCCACAGCTGGACTCAAGAGGAGTGGGTGGTAAGGTTGCTCCAGCTGGGGCCTGGCCGTGGCAGGTCAGCATACACCACAACGTACGTGGAGTTCACGTCTGTGGGGGGACCCTCATCAGCAACCAGTGGGTGATGACTCCAGCCCACTGCATCATAACGTGAGGCATTCAACAAGAATTTGAGTTCAAATCAAACTGCAGCCTCTGGCATCATTACTGGCTTAACCGGTTTGTCCTGGTTGCGAAATGTACCACATGCCACAGCAGGTTTGATTCTCTTTGCTGGACATCTTGCCCTCTTGTTCTGCACTGTCCTTCCTTTCTGTCGCTCTTCTGTACCTTTCATGATGAAGCACAAACACCAACAAATACTGGAGGTTCTGCGTTTGATTTTTTTGTTGTTGTTGTGCTCTCGTATGCTGTTCACATTATTTCTGTGTAATTCCATTCTTTAGTGTAGACAGCCTAACTTCCTTAGGGTTTCTTTTTCCTTTCCAGACCCATTACGAGCGAATGGACTCTCTATTTGGGCAGCAGCAATCACAGTGGCCAGTACCCCCATGAAACGGTGCGCAACGTATCCGAGATCATTGTCCACCCCAATTACAACAATTCACTTTTGGACAACGACATTGCCCTCATGAAGCTAAGCAGACCTGTCACTTTCACTAACTACACCAGAGCGATCTGCCTAGGAAGTGATTACAGCTCCTATTATGCTGAATCCTGTTGGGCCACAGGCTGGGGCAAAATCAATGCAACTGGTGAGTGTCCTGTAGGTTTACAACCGAGACCTAACCAGAGTAAGCTGCAGTTCTTCCTGGCTACTGGAGACATTGTACAAAGGTTGTTGAATAAGTAGAATATACTGTACATTATGTATACCTGTCAAGATGTAGACATGTTGTTAATTGATAGGGATGTACCAAGATGGATTTTTATGACTGATGAGAATTACTGATTTAATGCCAATCCTGCCAATGGCAACGATTGATCCCTGCTTGGTAGAAATGCAGCAACAATCAGAAAAATGGTTTAAGAAACAATTACAGAACGTGTCAATGTGGTGATGGTGTTGTCAAAAGCCGTAGTAAGATGAGAGACAAACTCTGGGAGTCCCAGGATGAACAAAAAGGAATGAAGTAGTGCAGCTGGCCACACCTATCGTAGGTGTTGAATTAGATTGAAGAAGGGTTAGGTTGACATATTTATCTTTCACAGTCGGACTTCATTGTCTGACTAGTATAATTACTACTTATTATTTGCATTTTAAGTAGTAATTATACATATTTTAAGGTGATCATTTGTAATAAATACCAACGACAACTGATTTCTCCCACAGATACCCTACCAGCAACTGAGGCTCTGCAGGAGCTTCAGGTGTCTTTGATTGACTATGGGATGTGCAAAGATATACACTACCCAAGACACCATAATAATATCACCTACCAGAAGATTTGTGCAGGAGAAGGGTACAAAGGAACATGCCAGGTTAAAATAATGCCAAATAACATAATTTCCTTTAAACAGAAAACAGGAATAAAGACAAAAGTCAAAACTGTTTCTGTGTTGTCTCTCCTTCATCAGGGGGATCCGGGAGGTTCTCTGCAATGTCAAAAGGGTTCTGTGTGGATCGAGGCAGGCATCTCTAGTTTTGCAGTACCTTGTGCCACAGGTGAATTCCCTGATGTCTACTCCCGAGTGTCTGTATTCCAAGAATGGATTCAAGATAATGTGCCAAATGCTACCTTTGTGACATTTAGCTACAGTTACTATGATTACTATGATTATACAGATAACAGCATTTTTAGTCGAGGTACATCTTTCTTGGCCACTTATGTCCACATCTTACTGTTTACCATTGCAGCGTACATGCTTCATTAAAATGATTCACAATCAAGTTATTCAGATCAGAATTGAACTTTCCCTTTCCATGTTTGCCCACTAATGAAATACTGCCTTCCAGTTGAGCTCCTGAAGTTGTCTTTAACATGGAAAGAAACAAGTAATCGTAAAGTAATTAAGATTCTCAATCAAACATACTCATCAAATCCTTTACGTCTGATCAAAACTAAAATGATTATGAACCTGTAACCTTATTATGTCCATGTCATATGATCTACTTGATATGTAAAAGTAAATAAATAATTGGTTGCAAAAAAAGAGTTATGGACTTGAATTTGCTATCTTGGTATCAAAAAGTCATTTTCTGTATTTTTATTGTAGTTTTTGTGTTAGTGTGACCACTCTCTCTGTTCACCATGTTGACCCAAGTCTGGCATGGGAGTCAAGATGGATGGAGCACTTGAGCATTTATCAAACTCTGTACAATGAGAAACACACATACAGCCAGGCCAGTCAGTGTAATATAAGATGATCAGCACAACTGGCTCAAACCACGGCACGTGTTTCTTTCTGCTGTGTTACATTGTGATGTTACAGTGATAAATCCATA
>OMNV01023826.1:0-23661 GCA_900303265.1 Brotula barbata
ATGGTAGGCGGCACGTCAACATCAGCATCAGCATCAGCATCAACGTCAACATCAGCATCAGTATCAGCGTCAACATCAGCATCAGCATCAGCATCAACGTCAACATCAGCATCAGCATCGTCAACATCAGCATCAGCATGAGCATCAATGTCAACATCAGCATCAGCATCAAGCGTCAACATCAGCATCAGCATCAGCATCAACGTCAACATCAGCATCAGCATCAGCGTCAACATCAGCATCAGCATCAGCATCAACGTCAACATCAGCATCAGCATCAGCATCAGCATCAGCATCAACGTCAGCATCAGCATCAGCATCAAGGTCAACATCAGCATCAGATAGTGCACAAAATAGTTCAAGCGCAGGCCTGAATCCGTTCAGAACGAGCCCAAGACGAGCAGTGATTGGCTGAATCAAGCCTCCTCTTGCTTTACCCATCTTTAGTCTGCCCTCCACTTCTAATTAATAGACGTATGATTGCATCAAATTCTTACAATGGTTTGATGAGAACACGAAGTTTAGAGCTCATCCTCTAAATAAAGTTGGGAAAGTTTGATTGAAGTGATTGGTCTTATTGGCTCCGTGTCTTCTTCATCCAGACACGATGTGTATCTTGTCCTAAGGACATCTTAAGTGCTGATTTTGTTATTCTGTAGATGAGGTATAAATAAGGTATAAGTGCAGCAGCGAGGAACAAGAATTTCCTTTACTTTAATGTTCAGCTATTACCCTAAACAACACTTTTGATGCTGGAGTCAAATTAAGATCAGCAGCTAAATGACTTTTACTCACGTACGTTATTAAATGGGCCATTTTCACTGCACAGCATTCAGAAAGCATTCAGACCGCTTCAGTTTCAACCTTTTCTTCTTGCTGTTCAGCCATATTCTAAAATGGATTATACCCATTCTTTCTTCATCAATCTACACATAGTAACCCATGAGGACAAATGAAAAACAGAGCTAACAGCGATAACAGTTTGGAGTCGTTTTGGGTTTCACTCTCCATGCTTGGCACGCTCGGATGTGGACGAATTTCTGCCGTCCGTCTCTGCGGGACCTTTCAAGCTCTGTCAGGTTGGATGGAGAGAGATATTTAAAACCTGTTTAAAGTCATTCCATGGACATTCACACACTTCTCCCTCGTCCAAAAGGGGTCTGAATGCCTTCTGAAGGCTCTGTGAGCACATTTTGAACGAGAAATCTTCACTCGTGTCAGACTCTGAGATACTGACTGTAAAAGACTTACATCAACCATACAAAAGCATGCAAAACAAAGACGTGAACTTAATGACTATAACACGATGACTGGTCTAAAGCTTGATGTATTTTTTGGAACGGTTTCAAGTTACCAACCAGGTCCCCTCAGTTACACAGTGACTTTTATAGAACAGTACATAAAGTGTATCCCCAACGAGGGGCTGCAGCCCTCTGTTGTTGCCAGTTGTCCAGCTGTGTATTTTAAGTTGCTATTATTTAAAACACCCACAGTTCTGTATTGAATTATTGCAGTGTTTGGCTTTTAGCACACAGCCTTGAATTCTTTGTTTTTATGTTTGCACCACTGAGTGCACGGTTTTAGTGCACGCAAGCTCTCCAGATGTGATATTTGTCATCCAGTGTCCCAAGGATATTGGCTTTGGGCTCCTCTGCAGGCTGAGTGTGTGCAGGTGAGAGTCTTCTTCTAAATGTTTCACTTGGCACAGTTTGATGTTTCGCTACATGATTTATACATGTGCTTTTGCAGGTGCTTCAACTGTATAGTGTTGTGACATACTGCAGTATAATCAGAAAAGCTTCTATCTCACGGCGAGAAACGACAGAACGGGAGGAGGAAACGTGGCAGCGTATTCGTGAAAAAAAAGAGATTCCACTGTGGTCTTTCTGCACATGTGCATCCCGCAGGCACCAGCAGTGATTATATAAGTATTTAATTTGTTTCTTTAATTTATTCACCCTGTTTTCTCAAGTCACTCTACAGTTCATCCCACTGGGTTCATCCTGAGTCAACAAATGTATTCTATCAAATACAAAACAGAGATCTGCTCTGCTGCAAAGTCTTATGTGCACTGATGTGACCTCCTGACAGTGATTAGTCGTGTGTTTCTGTTGTAAAGATGTTAATTAACCCATTAAGTCACCGGTATATGAATCAGTAATAATGCGCTATATAATAATAGACAATAGACACGCTAATAGACACGCTCAGAGTTTGGGCAAAGTTGATGGGTATTTAACGGCAGTAAATAGTTCATAATTGAGTGTGTCAAGTAGAAAATATTAATAAAATAATCTCATCGTTTATAGAATAAACAAATAAATAAAGGGAATAATTCATTGGTAGCACTTCTTGCTTCATTTAAACTATGGCACTTTTTATTTTCACTGAAAATTATATTGAATGCATATTTTCCAAGAAAACAAAGAAAAGTTGGTCATTCCCCTCAAACTGAAAATCAAACTTTTGTGTTTAATTATGGGCACATTGATGCTTAACTCCTCCCACATAGCCCCTCTGACTAATAACTTGATGATGATGATGATGATGATGACGAGGATGTAGACGGTGATGAGCATTGTAAAAACAGCAACTCGGGTCCGACAGCGAACATTCCTCCCCTTAGTTGAGTTAACGAGCGTCTCCAGTGTGGTGTCATACTGCAGTCACGTACTATCTGTGGTATTTTACCATCCTTCATGTTGTACTTGTCACTACTCACGGCACCTGTGTCGATTTGTCCATTCATTTTTTAATCGACATTAAGTAATCCTTGAAATATTCATTCACTTTGAACTGTAAATAAAATGCTTTTCATCCGTGCGCTTTGTGGCAACAACTGTGCTTCGAAACATTGATTTCATTGAATAAAATGTTGTATTCTGTTTACATCACGAGCGTTCCTCGTAACATTTGTCCTCCCGGATGAGCTTAAACGCACAGAATGCAATGGTGACCTCGGTAAACACCCGTCCTTATTCCTGTTTTGTACCACTGTCACAGATGAAAATGATGATAAGCGGTGTGGCATCCTCACCGTTGCTATTATTATTTCCTTGCATTAGATGAAATTCAGACAATCCCCAGGTGGAAACAGTGTCATTACTGTGACTACAGCTGCAGCACTGATGGAAATGAGTTTGGGATTTCACAGCTGCCACTACTGACAACTTCCGTTTTTATATTCCTGGCTGTCATTGTGCTGTAACGGCGTTCGTCACACCGGCGCTTCTCAAACGCTTCCATATGACATATTAACACACATGAGCCAGCAGATCCGCAGCTTGGAGGGTTGAGTCATCATGTGTTGTTTACCTCCTCCTCGGCGCACATGTCGTGTCTGTTGGCTTGTTTGTTAGCAAGATTACTCAGTCATGAAGCAATATTGATGAAAGTGGGGCCGCCGATCCAAGGGTGCAGAGGAGGATCAGGCCCAAGTAGGAAAAAAAAGTTTTTACTTCACTTTTTTTTTTTTTAGAGTTCTGACTTTAATCTCTGACTTCTGAAAAACTTAACTTGGCCCCAATCCTCTTCCGTACAAGGGCTGAGCCAAGAATATTAAGCATATATTCTCATCTTTGCCCCATAGGATGCTTGAGAAAAAAAAGAAAAGAATTTTTTTTTTTATCTTTTCCCTTTGACTGTAACACCTCGTTGAAACCCCTCCCAGTATCTCAGTACTTATATTACTGCTGTAGTTGTAACTGAGTGGAAATCTAGACACAAAAAAGTTTCATATGACAAACAAAACAATTGAGCCCTATTATGATTACATTTTTTATTTATTTATTGACTTCTATTCATTTCTGAAGGAGACAGAGGTATGACTCCTGGCTCTCTAGTTTGTTTGTGACGAGGCCTTGAATTTTTAACACACTTGAGTGAGAATAAAGATTTAAAGCTTTACTTATCTGGCAAATAGTTGAGGAATTACATTATAATAATAATATTCATTCACTACATTCACTACATTTATATGCACGAACCAGTTTGTGCTCAAAACCCATCATGTAGCTACAAATGATGCATTTTTTTTTTTACCAGGAGTGTTAAAATAATTGATTTCACTTTGAGTGTTTTCAATGTAATATTGCAACTTGGAGTCCTTACAATTCAGCGATGAACTGTCTTTGCTACTTATTGTGTTTTTGATGTCAGAGTAAATAAATACTTCACTTAGGCACTTCTAACATACACCTCCTCTCTCCTTTGTTGGCCTTGGATATAAATTTAAAAAGTCTTTGCTCTTTGGTAGAGATAATATTGATCATATTTCATGTCGTCTGAAGACAAAATCAGAGAATCAAGAGAATCATCATGCAAGACGGAGAGCGAGCCAGTGTAGCTTTTCTGTAAACACCGGTGGATAAATATTGTTATAGACATCATTCATTTAAGTAAGAAGACTTATTTAATTAAGAAAGAAGATTTTACTCCCGGTGGTCCACAGTTACAGTAATTAGATCCAGTTAGACTTATTCAAGCGATGCAGTCTGATCAATGTCGTGCAATATTTCTTAATCTGTTCCAACATTAAAGTCTGTCATCTTCATTTGCTCAGTCGGTTCAGGTGGTCTGATTTGACTGAATACAATCTCCATTAAAATGAAGTGCACTCAGCCCAGTGACTGCCAAATGCAGGACACGACGTCCCGTGTCCACGTCTTACCTTGTAGCAGGGACGTTGCTGTGGTCACAGTTTCCGGCACGCCGTCTTTGCTATAAATGGATTGGAGGAATTCGGGAACGCAGTCGTTCTCGTCGACAATAATCACTCTTACCTGTGAGAGAGAGAGAAAAAAGGGAGGCGGGGGAAAGTGAGAGACAAAGAGGAAGTGAAAAGGAGTGAAAATATAATAATGATAATAATAGATGAAAACGAAATAATAATAAGAACTGTAGAGTATCGTTCGTACAAGTTCGCCTCTCAGTGCTTAACAACAAATACATGATGTGCAGCTGTTGTTAACATCATCAGGAGATGGAAAATAAAAGCTAGTAATGTCAAAAACTACGATAAAATTGAAGTGAAAATACATAGAGTACATTAAGTTAAAAGATCTTAAAGGAGGCACAGAAGTGCAAAATGCAAAGGGAAGAGATAAGTTCTAAGTTTTCTCTCAAAAGTACGAGATAAATGAAAAGAGTAATCTAATGTATTCTTTCCCTAATGAATCAACTTTAAAACTACTTTAGATCTACACCCACCCGTTCATTTAAATGACAAATAAACAAATATACAACCACCGAGGCCGGCGGTTTATTTAGGCCGGGTTTAACACCGCGCACACGTCCGCTCACATATGCTACAGCAGCTGTGTTTTTCTCACGAACTCACTTCATTACTTTATGTTAATGTGGCAGATTAAATCTTAAAAACTACTTCTGATTTTGCTCAGCGGTGTAAGTTAAGTCGGCGACAACCAAGATCGGTGTGTGAGGTGGCGAGGCGGTAATAAAAGCAGCAGTTGGTGATCTGCGTGCGACGGAACACGAGGCCAAATCCTCCTGCGCCCGATCACAACGTGTCAGTCAGTTTCCTGTTTGTCGGTGCCCTCGTGATGTTTGCTCACACACAGTTTAAACTCAAACGGCATCCGGCTCTCCAAACAAACAGAATCTGCACGGACACAGACACACAAACTACATATTTAAACGGCATGAAAGACCCCGATTACATGGAAGAAAACTGAAAAATACGCTTCTAGTAGATACGGATGTGAGATTTTGTCAACACATCAATGTCAGCTGAAAATGAAACACATCGTGGTGCGAGTCGGTCCTTAAATTCGGGAGAAAGAAAGTAAATCACACAATTTCAATTAGCACACAGAACGGTTTGACAGCGAAAGGGATATTTTTAAAACGGCTCTTATTAGTACAGATATATATTTGTTCTAAAGACACTGGTGGCATATTTGGGCTTTTAGCAACAAATCAGAGAGGAAAAAAATATATAGGAGCAAATTGCATATCCAAAGTTTCATCTCCTCAAATGTGTGTTGGTTAAAAGTGTGTGTGTGTGTGGAAATGTGGTCATTAAATTTACCATCTTACAGGGATGGCATTCACCCTCTCCCAGAATTGTTTTGATCAGATAGAGGGTGGGTAAGTCCGCCCCGCCTGCCATTAAAGATAATGATTATTTTTAGATTGACATGATTCAGCAAATTTCCTGCAAATTAAGGAAGCACAATTATGATTATGCTAATTATTTCCAATTAGCCCAAATCCTATCCCCGACGGTAACACGTTATTTCAAGGATCACGTATGTAAAGCTGCGTGTTCTAGTTTGTGCTTGGGATGGGATATGCTATCTATCGTTGCATAAATTACCCAGCCAATCAGAGTGTTCGTGTCGGACATTGAGGGCTCTATTTTTGTACGGCACACTGCTGCACGACGCGGCCTTTTGCCTGCACGCTGACATTTTCCTGCAGCTTTTTGAGCAGCTTCGCCACGTTGGTATTTTGGTGACAATCCAACAGTGCGCTGGTCTCTTAGTGGCTGAAATAGCCACAGAAATTGCCGGGTATGTTGGCATTTTCATTCATTAGTCTTAATGTCCTAAATCAGTGGTTTTCAACCTACAGTATGTTGGCTCCTGACTCACAGGGAACCTGGGGTTCTCCTGTCATTTTCTAGTGCTGCACTTATTCTTCACGTATGCCAGTGCGGATAATCCGTTCTCACAAGGGGGTGGAAAATTTGATTTGGATTTGATTATTCTCAATCAAGAGACACAAAATAAAAAGAGTACAAATAAGAGCGATAAAGTATTTGAACTGCTTCTGACATTAAAATGATGACGCTCACCAAGGGGCCGTGGACCACCAGTTGAAAACCCTTGTCCTAAAGTAATCAATCCAGTTTAGTTCATGACTTCCACATACTTTTTACTTTCATCGTAGAGTATTCAAAGGGCACTCAAAATACACACACGCACACGCGCACACACACACACACACACACAGTGTACGGTGAATGTGAAGATGAATGTGATTTTCTCTCCAGCCTTGTACATCATGATGTGACGTTTTTACTTATAAATTTTATCCAATGGTTCACTTATTCATTTGAACAAAACAATAATATTTCTTTTAGATAGGACCAATTAAGCTGTGAGGAAAACATGCGCAAAGCTTGTTAACAACATGACACCGTCTGTCAGCACAAAGTGAGAAACAGCTTACATCTGAGAACCTGGGCTGGATCAGGAACCACTGCACTGTATGAGATCATGGTGCACACACACACACACACACACACTAAAATTGACTGACTTCAGGCATCAGCACTGCTTTTCTAAACTAGCGCAAGTTTCCCAAAATCCCCCAAACTCATCGGATGCCCTGACTCATTCATTTGGGTGATTTAAGACTCCTAAGTAAGAGAAGTGCTGCAGAGTCGGCACTTGCGGTCTCTTCAGTGGGTCAGCTGAGATTGCAATCTCGTGCAGATTTTTTTCAGAAACCCTCAGCTAATAAATGAGCGCGGATTGTGTGAAAAGATGACTTTGTAAGTTTGTGCACGAAACACTGACGCACCGTTCACTTCATTAGGGACACAAAGGCAAACAGAGCATCTTGGACCAGATGCTGAGGGCCTGTTTGCAGCGTTCAGCACCGGACTGCCTCCGTGGCCTCTCTGACTCCCTGTTCCATTCTCCATTTAAACACAGTGGTACCGTAACACGCCCCTAGGCGCCCGAAGACAGGCATGCGCACACTGAAACACACCCACACACACTCACACCGGTGTGTAAATAGCATTGGTATTAAGGTTTGGTTGGTAAAATGAAATTCTGGAATATCAGTTAATCCTTCAGCAAAGATCAGCAACACACAACACAATAATATCCGATCACATCTGAGTGCGTGTGTTCAGATACGGACCAGTGTGCGTGTGTACCGTGCAATACCAGGAAATTGCAAGGGATTGGCAAATATATGTGAACATATTGTATGTGTGCATGTGTGTGTGTGAAAGCTAAAGAAAAGCAAGACGGAATGAGGAGAGAAAGTCAGCTGTAATAAAGCAAGATGAGCTAAAACACACACACACACACACACACACACACACACACACACAGGGCAGTGCAGGGCAGCTGCAGGCAGGTCTCAGGCTGGTTAGGTAACTAATGGTGCCAATGAGCTATCACTCCTACAGGGAGAAACTTGGGAACTACCTGCAAATTAAAGTCATGCTCGGTGACTCCGGTCCACACAAATGCACCTCCTCTGTTCACAACTTTGGCGGTGAGAGAATGCGAAGTGGAACACCGAGACAAGCGGAGAGAAACATACAGGAAGTAGAAGTTTTGGTTGGGGCGATAACTCTCTGCCGAGCAAAAATGTCTCCGCTTTTAATATTAATTATACCCATGTTTATTCCTTTGATCCTGACTTTGTTACTGACATCAGTAATGACACGAGGGCCCGTTCCCCTGACGTTGCACAGCGCCCCCTAGAGCCACAAAAGAAACAGGTGTAAGGTATAGGTCATGGATGGATGTGGAGGTTTCGTTCACAATGATATTTGTGTCAAATAATATACGAATGGTTTTGTTCAAGATAAATGAAGTCACACATTTCTGGCACTGTTTGTTATACAACAGGGCACAGATTTATGAATGATTTATTACACTATTCTTCTTCCAAGATCTGCAGTGATTTGTGTTCTCTGCTTCTCATTTCTGTGTGGATTTCCTTGGGCGTTCCGGTTTCCTGCCACAGTCAAAACACACGCAGATCAAGTCAGCTAAATGAACTGTAGGTGTGAGAACCGGCTCCTGTGTCGACCCACAAACGCTCTGGTTTGGTGTGAAGGGACTTCACAGATGCCAGTTGTTGTTTACATGATTCGCCATTGTGACGCAACAAGCAGCGCGGGCCAAAAGCAACATTTTTCACAAGTATTTCAGCGCCCTCCTGAAAATATGATGCCGTCTGGAGATCGGAGAAGAGTTGGAGACTTAAAAACGCAAGAGGACAGAGGGAGGAGGAAGGAGGAAGGAGTTTGGAGGTAGAGAAACGAGGCGTCGGTATAGAACGGAGCAAATAATAGACCGGCGAAAAAATACTTTAAAAAGCGGACAGCGATCGTGAGAGGACTTCAGCGAAAGCGACGTGCTGTGCTGTGCTGTGCTGTGCTGTGGAAGTATGCTGAAGCCTTTATAAATAACTTTCATCTTCTGCGATGATTCACATGCACAGGCCTTTATCGGGAGGAGTTGATGCGGTAACCAGACGGCCGTTACGAGCCCACACCTCCAACGTCAGCCATCACCAGACACCACACAGTTCAGTTTTATTCACAACTAATGGGATTTGTTGTTAGTCATTATTCCAGACAGACGGTATTTGCCCATTACTGTGACTTGTAATGAAGATCAGAGCAGGCCAGGCTAACAAATGCAAAAATCCTGGTATATCTGAAGGCCTGACTCATTTTTCTTGCCACTGTGGGCGCCACCAGAAGGACGGTTATTAAAACCGATAACACGCCGCATTTAAAGGAACATGAAACAATGAACAGAAGGGCAGCATATTAAATATTTACCTTTATATGTGCTACCACACAGAGTGCAGACATTAAACCGTTTGCCATCTGCTACTGGGGGCAGGCAGATGTTGTGGGGACTTCATAAAGACAGCCAAGTCACAGCTGATGAGTCTGTCTTCAAATTAGGCCAACATGGAAAAATCAACACAAGAGTTTGAGAGAAAAGGGTGGAAAGTTTTTGTTTGTGATGTGTTGGTGTTGTTAGCACTCTGCCCATGACCCACCGCTTTCAGACGCGTAATGATCATTTTTACGAGATTTTGTGTCTAATTTCATGTCTGTGGTGATTCTTTTTTTTCTTTCTTTTTCTTTCTGGTGCCGTGCTGGTCTGCTTTGAATTTTATCTGCAGCATCAGTAATCACTGGGTCAGCGAAATGTGTTTTCTCCCAAACTCTCTCCAGTGCCAAGAATAAATATTTAAATCCTTTCACTATTTCCCATATTTTGTTGTGTTGCAGCCTTATTGTAAAATGGTTTCAATTCATTTTTTCCCCCTCATTATTCTGCACACATAACATCAGTCGGCCATCAGTGACAACTGAATTTTTGAAATATTTGCAAAATTATTAATATCCAAGAACTAAAATCGTAGCAATAAAAAGTAAATGACACCCAATTAGCAGCAAATATATATATATATATATATACACGTTATACCAGATACCAGTCATAACAACAAGCACTCTACCGTTGTATAAAGTACAGTGTTTATTATCTGACAGAAATGGGTTTGTTTTTTAAGGCCACTCTTTGTATTTCTGTTCTTTTTATTGCTCTGTGACTGGAATGATTGGGGATACTTGGTATAAAATATAACAGAATATCCCCTAGAAGGCATCTGTATTTGCTGGATTGATGGTCACTTAAACCATGACCGTTCAGCTCCAATTTCTTAACCTTAAACTCAAAGAAAAACGGCCCTGTTTGCTATGCATTATTCAAATATCAATTATTTGTATCGAGATTGACGAAATCACATCCCGCAAATGACTAAACCCCCTCCAAATTACCGTTTTTAGTACGATTGTGCATGCAAGCCATTGTTTTTGCTTTCATCATGCGGCAGGAGCTAATGTAATGAATGCATCTCTTAGCTTAGGGGCGCTATCTATAAATGATCATATTGCATGACAATCTAATCTCTCTCTCAGCCTGTATCTTTCTGCATCAGAGAAGTCTTCAATAAGTGTTCCCAAGTGATCAAAGGACAATGATTCATCAGCCATAGCAGCAATTTGAATGAATTTCCATTTCATTCTCCCGAAGAACACCCTGGAATAGATAATGCATTAATTATGTTTATAGCAATGCCAGTGTTGGGCACAAAACCTCTATGAAGCCCGTGATAAATATGGACATATTCCTGGTGAAAGCACATTATTCCGGTATTTATTTACACATTTAAATGTTGGCACGGATCCTGTCCGTCGATACGATGAGGCCAAATGGTTGGCGTAAAGATCATAAAACGCAGCACGTGATCAGAGGTGAGCGTGCAACCTATGCCCCGACCCATTACGTGGGCTAAAGTGTCGTGGCATTGGATCACACGAATGCCTTGGATGTCAGCGTGTAATTAAGAGGAAACAAATCCCATACAAAAGTGCCACATTTTTTTTTTTTTTTTTTTTTTTAGCAGAATATACTATCAATGTTTAAGTGTGTGCATGTTGACTGTGCTTCTCGTCACCATCATAATATAATATTGCTGAGTCATTAAGCTTAGGCCTCATTCAGCTCCCCATTACCCTCTCAGCTATTGCAGACTGATGGAATGGATGATGCTGTAATTCTCTTCAGCAGGCAGCAAATAATCCAACCACGGTATGGTGACATTAACGCCTAACGGTGCAGCTGTAGCTGTTTGCATTGTCAAACGTTGGGATGCATTGTGGCAACTCATTAGGTGTTGGCGGGTCGTTCCATTCCATTATGGTATGGAGTTGACACACACACCCACACCCACACACACACACACAGACAGACAGACAGACGTTCACTCTCCACGACTGCACGGTTCTTTGTTATTGACCACTTCTGTTATTTATAGGTGTGCTATTTATACCTCCATACCTCCAGCGCCCCCCCTCCACACACACACACACACACACACACGCACACACTGTGTCTATCTCTTGTATTTCTTTTTTAAGATTGCGAGTCTTCTATTTATGCTGTTCTTGCCGTGTATTATTAGACCTCTTCTTGGGGGGGTCGTAGATTTGCCTTGTCGTCTACTTTGGTCCACGTTGGAAACCTGTAACCCCCTAAACACGGGTAAACAAATGGCAAAGGAGTCCACTTTGATCCAGCAGCTCAGTCATTTAAGGGTTTTGGTTTAGTGTCATGGGCCTTTTACAGTCAGAACCCCACGAATAATTGGGGCGTATCTTAATTTACCTTCTCTTTATTCTTGACATCATTCTATAAAAATCTTCATTTTAGAGTTTAAGAGGAAATTGTATGTGAAATCGGGTGATACAAACAAACTTGACTTGACGACTAAATCTCACACACAGCGTACAAAGGAAGTGAATGACTCGAAGCCATATTCACTCATATTCATTCATATTAAGTCACTCGTCTCTATGTTTGCCTGGAATTAACAGTGTTAATTGATCTAATTACTCCCATCAAAGCTTCCCCGAGCAGTAATGATTTCTCAGACGAGGCGAGCGAGGCTGATCCTCATCAATAATTTACACCAAATAAACATAATCGCTGATATAAAAATGTGTGGTTTTAACCTGTAAATAATGTTTGGGTCAACCTGTTCTGACGTTAGAGAAACCAAACTGAACTAAACTCTGTCGTCCTTCCTCTTGATACTTGGTGAATTTTCCAAGAATAAATTGGAAATGGTCTCTGTGGCTGTTGGAATTTGAATTCCAGCCATAAATATTGAAATACATTGCAGATTCAGCAGAGGGGGTCAAGGACAAGCGGTGCTAACAAAAATGAATGCTCGTACGCGTTTGTGTTCTTTCCGTCATTTTTGGCTACTGTTTTTTCTCCATAACGTTGTAGTAGTATCAAACCTATTACAGGTCGTTAGTTATTCTTCATGAGGGCATAATTAGCAGCAAAACGATATGATCTGTGATTAGTTCAACATAATGAGAGTTTGATTAAGTAAATGTGAGATGTGCGTTTTTGTGTCGGTACTGTGCTGCGGTTGCGCTCGGTGCTGCAGATCCGTGTAATATACTATATAAATGTCATAATAATTTAATATAATTTATGTGCCTCCCTTGCAAATTACCCCAGGGGATCTCCACCGTACCCCAGCAAAGTTGTTAGGCTCGTTCGCCTGTCATTCTAACCTAATAACACCTGTTTTAGTGTCTCTACTGCCACCACTAACCAGATTCACCCCTAAAATCTGTAGTTGTCTTCCTGCCTGAAACACGGAGTACTGTCAGCTGAGGCGGCGATCAAATTGAATGCAGCTGGACAGAGGCAGAGGAAAAAACAACGGGGCAGCGGTGTGTGTGAATCAGGGCTGCGCTTGTTTTTACCGGTTTTCCATCATCTGACAGTTACAGTGGCAGGTCTGTAGTCAGAAAACAAAGTTTGCAAAGATTTGTAGTCTCTCTGCATGTTTATCCTGCCCTGTGCTGCGGGTCAGAAAGATAAAACCAGCAGATACTCGGAGCGACAGAATATTTGACTCAGAACTTCCTCATCGGATGATCTGATTCGTCTTATTATTTTTTCCTGATAAACAGGCTTTGGAACAATCTCAGACAAATATGTCGGGGATAGAATGAACTTATCAGTCAACCCACTTATCGCAAAGTGTTGAAAGACGCACATCAAAAAGAGTGGATTAAAGAAGCAATACGAGTAAACAAGTAAAAATGTTTCACTGCAGCCTGAGGAAGTGAAGTTGGGTATAAATGCCAACATCTGTACGTATTCCGGTTTGTGATAGATTGGCTAAGTACAGTACATAAAAGTGAAGCTGACTCAGAACTCTAGATAGAGGACTCTGGACAGTCCAACTCATTGAACGAGTCCTCCAACTAAATGACTTTTACTCTTGTATGTGTCCTAATGGGTCCATTTTACTTTGTCCAATGAGATATCTGTACTTTTACTTAAGTGTAACTTGGAGCTACTTTATCCACCACTGATCAGAGGTCAGCCCAGTTTGATCATTGTGTCCTCGGTCTTCATGTTCAGTGGCTCTCAGTTAAACGGCACAAACAAAAGGGAAGCCGGGGGCCATCTAAAGCTGCGTGGCTTCCAGTACTTACTGTACTTTTTGTCTTTTGGCCGAGCTTCAGAGTGCAGACGTGGGCTTGACCAAAGCTGAGTACCTGGGCAGAGGAGGACGCAGACTACTTCCTGCTGCATCATCCCTTTCTTCCCCGCTAAATCTAAAGATTAATCATCTTTTTGTTCCTCTACCACAATAAGTAATCTTCTCTGTGTCCCATTGCTTGACTTTGTAGGTCGTCTGTGCCGTGTAGTCCACACGAAGCTCAGGAAGGACAGATCAGTTCAGGAAGGACATGTTTTAGCCCCGGGCCAAAGGGCTGATGGAAACCAGAGCAGATGCATCACCGCCTTCAGCGGTCAGCTGCTGTTCGCCCGCACTTCCTGACAACACGAGGAAGACGCCGGGAGTTCACAGTGCATCATCCACATAGACAGAACTAGTCTGATGGTGTGTGAATCACAAATTTCCTAAATCTTCTACAAGAAAAAACAAAAGACAAACCATGGTAGTATTTCCTCGTCATTGGTCAGTAAGACCAATAGGAGAGTTTCAAACAAACAACCTGTGCTACTATTCCAAAACACATCCAATCAAACACACACACACACACACACACACACACACACACACACACACACACACATACATACATACCTATGTATATACAGTATGAATAATTCAAAATGCAACATTAAGAACCATACATCTACTTATAATCAGTAAAATTCAACCATTCAATCCATCCATTATCTGTAGCACTTGTCCATGTCAGGGTCACGGTGGGCCTGCAGTCTACCCAGCATTCAACAGTCCGAGTACACCCTGGACCCTGTGGTGGCATTAATTCAGTTCCCTAATGAACGGACCATCTAATCACTGTGGATGGTCTCTTAGAGGAGGCAGAGATTTTATGACCATCGTGTGCTTTCTTTACAGTAATATCAGTCAAAGATAACGTTATATTTCACATTTGATATTCAACATACCAATAGTATAATTGATCTTTTATAATAAATTCATGAATCAAAGCCAGGTGTTTGCATGTAATCAGCTCTCAAATGATTGTTTGGACCACCACGTCAGGCCAAATAAAGTGAATTAGAGAGAGCATTAACACATGCATGTTACACACACACACACCCACACACACACCAACTAACCTCTGCTGCGCTGCTCATGCTGTCTTTGCCCTCACTGGCTCTGACCAAAAGCAAGTAGCGATGCTGGTCGCTTTCATAATCAATAGGCCTGGTTAGGCTAATTTCGCCCGTCTCTGAGGCGATGAAGAAAAGACTGCTGGGATTGATGAGGAGGCTGTAGGTGATTGGTCTCTTCTGGAAGGACACGGCAGGTGTGACCAGGAAGCTGGAGGTAAAAGAGAAAATAAACACCAGTAAATCACTGAACAGTAAAGAGTGGAGTAGATCAGAGCCGGCTAGATTTCTCTAAGGCGGAATAGATTTTTGGATAGCATAGCGCGTGAAGTCGATTTCTGTAGAGCAGAGTGGAGAGCTAGAGCAGCTCCGAGTTGAGCAGGGGTATAGACAAGGGTAAAGATAAGGGCAACCCTTTATAGCTGACGAGAATGAAGTCCTTTTAGGTACCACAAAATTACTATATATAAGAGTAAATTGGACTAAAATAGCATTAAATTGAGCAGATGAAAAGTTCCTAGATTAGAGTTGTGCAGAGTAGATTAGAACGGAGTCGTTTTCTGTGCAGCAGAACAGAGAAACGATTTGAGCAGACCGGACCTGAGTGGAGCAGAGTAGAGTCAAGTGGGGTGGAAAGGATTAGAAAAGAGAGAGGAGTAGACGAGCGGCTAAGAGCGGAGTTAAGTGAAGGGTGGAGTAGATCTAAGTACAGTACTTTCTAGTACAGGGCCAAGTAGACCTGTGTCCAGCAGACCGGAACTGAGTACAGTGTGACGGGATGGGCCTGCAGCTGTAAAACGCTGAGTTTAAACAGAGTTAATAAGTGATGATGACTGAGGGTTGGGACATGGGACCATGACGCCTGAACCACACCTCGATTCACCCATCTGACCTTCAATCATGCGTTCACCCTCCCATCACGGTCCTGCCTCGATCAACCTGCTCGACCCGTCGTCTTCCATACACCACAGTGTCTCCAGCATCATCCTCTCTTACATTCTGTTACCCTTCACATCCAATCCCCCCCTTAGCCCAATTATCCACACTTATCAAATTATCCTCTTATCCATACCCTTCAGCCACTCCTTCACCCAAAGGTGTCTGGATACCTTTTGGTCGAACGGCAAACATACTCAACCCTCCACGTCTTAGTCCACTGATTGTACTTCACCTTCTAGCTTCATCCACTTACCCTATACATCCATTCAGTCCCTTCCCCTCCTCATCCTTTCATCCTACCCGTCCTTCCCGACGTCGTTCGTTTACCCTACTCAACCACTCATTCTCAACACGCCCGCTCATCCCATTATCCTTTCTTTCACTCACATTGCCTTACAATACTCATCCGATCAACTCGTGTCTTCCGCTCCATCCGTCCCTCCTCATTACCCCGCTCACTCCACCATTCCCTCATTTCTCTATGCTTCCTCATCCATGCTGCTTCAATTGCTCGCCTCCTTCCTCCAGGAACCGTCGGGGGCTTTGATGAGGCTCAAACGTCTGAGCCTAATCAAACCTGTCTCGAGTCTTGGACATTCCTTGACAGCAATCCATCCCCGATGGCCCTCCGATCCAAAGACTCCTACCCTGCCGTGCATTCATTGTCTTTTGCTACCGCCCATTATTAAACACTTCATGACCAATGTTCATCTTATGCAGCCTCTTATCATTACATTTTTCATGAGCTGACTTGTGGTCTTCACTTGTGAATTGACGCTAGTAATTTATCAGTATAAGCAACAAAGTAGAAAATCTGTCAAAGTAAAGCATTTTGATGGAGATAATGAGACCAACCCAGGTAAATGAGCAGCCACTGGGCTGCTTTTGTTACTAACAGTCAGGCCTTGGGCTGCGTGTGTGTGTGAGGGACTGCATGTATATAGACTGTACATATATAGGACTCAGAAAGCATCAAACTAAGTGCCTGTCAGATCGTCTGAAAGCCAACAGAAATGCCCACTTCACACACGTTGATGTGTGAAAGTAGGTAGGGTTTTCTCTCTCAAGCCCTCGTTCTCTTCCTCACATAACGACTTCTGTCACCGTCTCCTCTTACATCCTCACGCCTTGCCACGAATAGCATCGGGGGGTGTGACGTTACCCTCTTTTTTACGGCATATTGTGTCAAGATTACAAAAGAACAGAGAGGATTCTGTGAGTTACTGTGAAGAACCCCCCTCTGTGATGGCAGCTTTTCTGAACAGGTATAGACACAGTTACTTTCCTATGACCTAGTTTTTTTGGATGGGTGGGGGGGAGTTTACGCATAATGGGCTTTACGCATGTGCGTGCGTGAAAGAGGTCATGTAAAATATATTACACTGATATGCGACATGAGGAGGCGATGATAGTTAAACTTGTACAGAACACTGTGTGAGAGAGTCAATAGCCAGAGGTGCTGCTTTAACTTTGTATGTTGTATACAATAGTGGCTGAGGGCTAAATGTGTAGTGCTTCGAGCATGGAAATCTATTTAGCAGGAACATGAAACACAAAGGAATGAAACGAAAGAAAGCAATCTTCTGTGTGCATATTATGTCTCTGTGCCTCTGATGAATTAATCTATTTGAACACAAAGGCAATGCAAAATTTATGTCCCTCAGAGTAGATTTTGAATGTGTGAGGGGAATGTCTAGATCTATGCATGCATGTGTGTGTGTGTGTGTGTGTGTGTGTATGTGTACTTAATGTGTATAAAGTGCATTGATGATCCAGTTGCAGTGATCCTAAAGTTTTGTGCCGGATCAAACATGGGATGGAAACATGAATGCATATTTTATGACTCATTTGAATCAAAAACACACATTGCATATTTCTGTTTTGGTTTCTGTTTGGGCTCAGCAAAAGTGCAAAATGCAAAGTGTGTAAGGCAGCAATTAAGCATACAAGTTGATTCATGTCTTTTGTTTACATTTCAAGAGGGCATTGATGAAAAAGGCCTGTATGATAAAGATTTACATTGATATTTTATCATTAGAAACAGAATGTCAACATTCAAACTGAGATATTGAGATACTGAACGGACAGAGCGTTTTTAGTTCAACATCAGAACAGTTGTGGAATTAAAACTCGTTTTCAATGCTGTCTCTTTCTCCATGAACATTTCATCACTTTAAATCACTCTTATATAGCGTATTGTCTCCTATATTGCACCACATTGGATTACATTGAACCCTATTATGCTCAAAATGTCTTAAAATGCATGAGATCAGAGTGTTTATTGTAACACATCTACAGTGTTCATTGGATGTTCTAGCGGTGGTAGCTGTGTTGGATTTAATTAGGAAAAGTATAAGATTGATTATCGATTAAATGTATATATGATATATGATATATAGATCTTGGAATTTTCTTACTCCCAAACATCGTTAATGGCATCCGGCCCAAAAATCCAATCTGGGTCAGGTCCTACCGTGTACACGGTGATATCATTCTGTCACTGCAGGTCTGAATGTAACTCACGGCTGTCCCTCAGGTGTGTTCTCTGGTATGGCAATTGTGAACGAAGCGTTGGTGAACTGCGGTGGCCGGGCTCCAGCCACCACCGAGATGACAGCAGGGGCGCTGCGGCTGCCCAGACGGTCGGCGGCCACCACGGTCAGGAGGTATTCCCTGTCCCGTTGCAGGGGGAGACCCGTAGTTCGCACCTGGCCGTTCTTCCTGTCCACTTCGAAGCGACCGTCGCCACCTGGAAGAAAGAGTGTGCTGGTGAGTGGGGCCTTTAAATAAACATATATGTTGCCAGTGTCATCCTCATCTAATTTAATGGACAGAATACAGTTTGAGTGGTACATTGTTTCGTCTGTTATATTCAATATTCAGTGCATCCACCAGCCCGTGTTGCTGATGCGTCGCTGCTGATATTGGAAAACTAAATGAGACACAATAGGATTTTCATTTGGTAAAATGGGCCATATAAGATAAGATAAGAGATACAATAAGATAGAACTTTATTAATCCCAGAGGAAATTCACGTGCCATAGATTGCTCCAAAATTACAGCAACATAGAATTTAAAGTGTCTAAGGAGTAAATGCAAAATAAGAGTGGCTCGTAGAACAAACATACGGATCCGTGACTGTTCATTCATAAAAGGGGACAAACCAGAACCAGTTCTACGTGAGAAATGAATAAAATATGACTTCATATGATGGGAATATTATAGTGCTTCTCAAATGATCCTCTCTCTCGCTCTCTCTCTCTTTCTAATCAGTCATCTAATCACAACAGGTCAATATGTCCATTTGCACACTGTTTTCCTTATTTTTTAAAAAATTTAGTTCCCAAATGTAGGCGTTTGGGGAGAATAAAGGAGGTCTTTCTTTGTTTTTAAAGGCACATAATGAATGACCTCATTCACCAGAAGCGGAACATGAGACGAGACGATCCTGGTGACATCAAAAAAAGAACAAAACTAAACTGCAAAGGCAACAGTGGGACATGAAGACCAACCAGGACAAAGGACAGGACTGGAGGTGATGATGATGATGATGGAGACAGCTAGACAGGCAAGTGTTACCTCCATCAGCTCCCTTTTAAGTTGTATTTTGTCTTTCTTTCTATACTCCCTGTCACCGGCAAATTGAATTCTAATTTAACAACTTGGCTCTGGTACACACTACTGATGTTAACAATCTTGTCTTTGACGGTGGTTATGAATCAATCTGAATAGCAGTTTTATTCACACGCGTCTACGGCCACACTCCAAAGTAATTAAATTCACAAGCAGCACACAAAGGAGCGAACCGTGATTGATCACCTGATGGATAACGCAGTAAAGTTTGTTCCACACCATAACATAAATGTTTGTCTTATTCTTGTCATTTCCAGCGTACTGTAAATCTGTTCTTTGTAAGCCCCCGTGGGTGAGCTGGGAGACAGCCTCTTTACAGCGAGTGCTTTTATATATTCCAAAATAGGCCCAGTAAGTCATTATATGGAAGACAATAAGAAAAAGCAATTACTTTGCGTGTTGGAGAAATAAATTACAGCGGTGAACTGCGGTGGTGGTGCACAAAAGTCGTACTCGGAGAGTGGAGTCCCAAATTTCATAAAGGTTATGAAATTCATAAATTCATAAACATTTAATTCTGTAGCGTGCATAACATTGATAAAATGTGTCACGGTGTCATTCACATACAATGATGAAATACTTGATCTCATCTCAAAGTAGATCCGAGACTCATCTTGAAACCAGAAGGTCCCTGCAAGTCGAGGCTACAACATTACAATATATTTCATACCAGATATTCAGAAAAGAACCACAGGGACGAATCATCTGTCAAAGGTTTTTGTCAGTCGTTCGTCTGTAACATTCCATCTTCCTCAGTTCTCTGTCCTCTCAAACAATGTGCACAAAAAACACTCCAACCCCCTTTAAAGTGCTTCTCAATACGACCGTGTCCGACCAGAATCTATCAGGGAGGTTAAATAACGCACCGTCTGACAGGAAGTACTCCACTTCACCATTGTTTCCTTCGTCCCCATCCTGAGCGAGGAGTTTGTAAACCAAGGATCCCGCTGGGGCGTCAGGGGAAACCACGGCGAGGTAGGGGGCAGGAATCATGCTCCACTCGGGGGAGTTGTCGTTCACGTCAGTCACGGTCAGCTCCACCCTGACCAGGTACCACTCTGGACCTGACGGAGGACAAACAGGAGAAGATTTGTTGTTAGCAGTCACTTAATGTAGTCCACGAGTTCTCAGGGCATTCTCACTGTTGCTGCGTGACTTTAAGAAAGTGAAAGTGTTGCTGTTTGAGAAGAAAAAGTTGTGTGATTCTGAACTGACACTTTTGGGGTGTCAGCTCTGGCTAGAAGGAGAGAGAGGGTAGAGAAAGAGAGAGAGAACCTGCTTAAATGACTTGCATTGTGATTTATGTTATCAATATAATTGCAAGCTTACATTCATTGTTCGGCATTCTGAGGCAAATCATCACCATAGGTTTACAGATTATAAAATGTCCGTGCGCCGACGACTGTAAGTAACGAAATAATGTACGGCTGATAGAACGGGGAGGAAACAGGTGGATTTTCAGACTGAGCGGAAAGCAATCCAGTAATTTGGCACAAAGTAGCAATGCAGCAAAAAAAGTAGAGTGACACGAGAGCAGGATTAAAAGTGAAAAGTGGAGAAATAACCCCGCGGTTGTTATAGAAACAGCAGACACGATAGGTGGAAGAAATGCGAAAGGAGAGAGAGGAAAAAGGAAGAAAACAACAAGTAAGCAATTGCATGAATCAGTGGAATTGGAAGAGAGGGGGCAATGAAAACGTGGCAATGAAAAACATAAGCAGACGTCAGAGGAAGACAAAAGAGCCGAAATAACCAGCAACAAATAACAAAATGGCTTTGCGCTTGACTCAGTTCACTATAGATGCAGTTCAACTGGTGATTGGTGCAGCTCTCTCTCTCTCTCTCTCTCTCTCTCTCCCTCCCTCTCTCTCTCTGTGCGTGTCTCTGTGGTCCTAACAGATTCTGAATTAATTGGCAAAAGGACAATGCAGCTTTGGGGAAGAAGGGACAGCATTACCCTGATAATAAATCACCGGGCTAATATACGGAGCAGGATGCCAAAATGCACCTCGCGTGCATGCACTAAGACACTCGCGCAGCCTCCTTTCTTTCTAATAACGATCATCAGTGGATTAGCGGCTAATGAAGGACCATACGGAGATACAGCTTGGTACTTCTGCCATTCCTCACACTAATGCGTCTCACTGGATCTAATGATATGTTGCAATCCCTAGAAACAGTGGGTAGAGCAATTACTAATAATGCTATGGCGGGCATTTCCATCGCCACCGACCTCATTTGCTCCAGTAGTTTGGGAGTCCATGCATAGCCGAGTGCTCTTTTTCCTCACCGCTTTCTCATTATCATGTTTGCAGAAACATGTGCAGTCCCGGGTCGGATTTATGCACGGGCATTATATTCAAGTGCCTATGTTGGCACATCCCGCAGGGGTCCAAATCGCAGGCCTGAAACAACTTCAACTTCCCAATATTGCAAGAGAATTACAACCGAGGATACGAGGCCTATAGGAGCAATGAACATCTCAATAATTATACTCAATTTATATACGGCGAATAGTGAATAACGCCAAAATGTCTGCGAGCTTCAAAAAGAAAGGCCAAAGAGACACAAGCAATTATTTGGAAACAACAAAGGGAAGTCATTCGGGACTTTTTTCTCCCTCTGCGTGAAGAAAAGACATCAATAATAAGAGAGAGAGTGCGAACCTGTCCGATGTCAGAGTCTCATATTAGCATCAACATTATATACGGCGGCAAACAAACCCAGCCGAGACATCAGTGATGGCTTCTCTGCCTCCGTTCCGTACTGTAGGAACGTTAGCAGGGGCGTTAACTGTTACTGACAGCTGAAAAAGGAAGGGGCTCGCCTGAGAGAATAGCTGGCGCACTCACACTCAAATGGGCCTGTCCACAGTCGGTGCAGAGGGCTGTGATTCAAAAAAGACAGAGTTCACATCTAGGATGAAACGACTGGAATCATTTCCACTCTCACTTATCTGAACATGAAGGGCCAGCACACAACACATCGATGCAGCGCTCCTTCCTTCATCGCAGGGAATGTTTGAGGAGGGATTTAATAACTGCACCGCATGTATACATGCACCCAGGGTACCGGTGCTGCTACCTGGAGCTATGTTGGAAACGCTCAGATAGCGAGGCCTGAAGGCCACCTCGCCAAACATTGACATTTGCCCACAGCTTTGTTTGATTCTTACCCGCTTGGGCTGCCCGGGAGGACGGTCCTCCATTAAGAAAGGAGGGAAAATACTTTTGGTTTACAGTGACTGGAAGCAACCTGCATGGTTTGCTGTTAACGGTGGAAGAGTTTCCACAGACTACAAGGATCACATTGACAAGTCCGCATCAAGAAGGTTGAGGAAAAAGCCACTGTGAAGCTCCTCGCTGATGTAAACAATACTGCTACTACTACTAATGACTAAAATAATCACAAAAATACTGAAAATAATAATACCATGATGATAACATAATAATAATAATAATAATAATAATAATAATAACAACAACTAATAATATTGTCAGTTTTTATGTAAATAGCTCCCTTCTCAAACTAAAAACAACACAGAGAATATATAGGTATTGTTCTTATTTAGCATTTCTGCTTTACTATGATATGTGTATTAGAGAGAGAGACAGGAAGGAGAGGGCAGAGGGATGGGATGATAGGCAGCGAACAAATTAGCAACAATAGAACAAGACTGAGCAGAATAGATAATAAAGCCAGGTCAGAAACAATAAACAAACAACAACAAGACAGCACCAGAATTCCAAAACAAGCAAAGCTGAGCTTCCAGTTCAGACTTTGTGGAGAGAAACACGATAGTCGTTTGATGGTGTTTAACTCTTTCAGTAAAGCTGAAAAAGACTGCACAACAACAACAGAAAGATCGATCCAGGACCCAGCTCTTATTTGTTTGTTTCCTATTTATTTGTTTGTTTCTTGGCATTACGTGAAGCTGGGTGTTAAGTAGAGTACGACAGATGCATGGTTTTGAATTTCTATAATAACATGTAGTTTATTTATCGATACAGAAAAACGTCTCAGTCATTTTGCGTGTCTCTCACAGTGTGAGCGTGTTTAAGAGTATAAGAGAACAGAACCGTCCATTATCCAACACTGTAATGGAACTTCAGCTTTTCAGAGAAGACAATCTCTTAACAGCTAA
>OMNV01023829.1:2466-13246 GCA_900303265.1 Brotula barbata
AAAGTGTTTGTATGTCCCAGCACCCAACTCAAAGACACGTGAATTGAGTGCTGGCACATACAAACACTTTGGCTAACTGTAGCCATCGTCGCTGCTTGAAGCCCCCACGGAGAGCAGCAACCTGTTGGAGACATGAAAACAGTGTTAGAGAGGCATAAAAGCAAAGTACACACATTCATGTGAAATGTTTAAAAATAAACGATTTGACTAAAACTGGAATTTGTGATTACTTTGTTCCTACATTAGCATTTCTCAATGACTTTTGAAGACTGTGGGTCATCAACGCAGTGAACTAAGTTAAATTTGGATGCCTCTATGAAAAACAAATTTAAACTTTTACTGATAGAAAATAATCAGGTCTGATTATTCATGCGGGACGCCCACACAGTCTTGGTCGACAGAGTTTTAAACAAATTAAAAGCTCTTACCTGTAAGGTGTAGTTGGCCTCCTCATTGATGAGCTGGGTGATGAATTTTGGAAATGCACCTTTTCTGTAAAAACACACGACATGTCAGGATATAAGACACTGCTTCTTAGTGCCGCAATCTGAAGAGAAAGAAGTCACTAGTAGAATTTTCTTACCATCAGCTGTTGAATGATGAGAAACTTCTTGTCCGCTAAATTTGCCATCGGGAGAGAAAAAAATGAGATCAGCATGTAAGAGCCATTAGATAGGATTCAGACTGGGGCCAAATCTATTACCAAGACCGATGAGTTTAAAGTAATGGACAAAATATGCTCTAACCAACATGAGATTAATGAACACAGCAGCTTCATCACATTAAATTGACAGTCCTAATTAAGACCTTCACAAGTCATTGCAAAAAATTACACAAATATTTGGTTGACATTATGAATATACATAATTTTATGGAAAAAGTGAAGGTGGTCTGATGGCTCTCTATATGTAGCTTTAAGGATTGTACGTGTTTCACATTGCCATAAGTGCTCCATTTGACATCAAACGATACCAATGTCCTAGGAAGTCCGTTTAGGATTTCTGTTATGTTTTGTAAAGATGACACTCCAAACACGTGTAGTGTGGTGAATCTCACCGTGTACGCCCTTGGATCTGGTTTGGGCAGTCCGAGGTATCGCTCTGAAAACGCTGAGGCTGTAAAGGAAAAACAGTTTGATGAGTGTTACAGTATATCGTCGCCTTTCTATTTTTCACTTCATTTACCATTAGCGTCAAATACATGGAATTGGTCGCACTGAGTCCACTTTAAACAAACAAAGGGTTATTTAGAGGCTTTGGGTTACATGCAATGGCCCTTTTTAAATGAATTATTAAATCCTATATTATATCATACAGGAAAGTACTTGATAACCTTTTATTTTCCTAACTGAAGACGACACATAAATGGAACAGTCAATGTAAAGCTGTGGCGTTTCCCTTTAACTTGCAGTTTAAGAGCACAAATATCCAGACAAAACCTTGGGAAATTAATTTTGTTGTGAGTGGTCACGTAGTCATTCATCCATATTTTCCTATGTGTTTGCACCTTGTTTAAGATTCTGGATTTTTGACATTGAGAGGACATGCCTACTTTATTTCATATCAATCTACTTGAATACATACTGAAATAAAAGTCAGATCTGAATCTCATTTTTCCTTCAATTTGTGGTGTCTGGTAGGCCCATGTGGGCCGAGTGTTTTTCTCTGCCCAAAACTATAATGAGATTAATCAATCTCAGACACACACAGCTTTACATTACTTGGAAGGCCTTCGAGTCACAAAAACAACCAGAACCCTCTTTGTCTACATGTGACTAAGCACAGATACTTTCATGTCACACAACTTACCGTGTAATTCAAAGTCCGTGACGGGTGAGACAACGGCTCCGCACTTTACGGGGGGATTCTTCGGCACTAAGCAGCAGGCTCGTCACGTAGCCTCCGTACTCCTGAGAAAAAACAAATTCACTAAACATGGGATTTGTGTACTGACTGTGGGGCAACAGGAAGCAAAGCCATTTTATTCGCTCTGGTGTACCACAAAGATTAACTTGAGTAAACGTACAGATCTCATTTAAAATGATTTTGATCCATCACAGAATATACTTGAATGTTTGTTTTTGATAACTACTCGAGTTAAACAATGAAAATAAAGGAGTTTCTGGACCTCAGCGTCATTTACTTTGTGATGTTCTTCAGATTAACTAAATTATAAGATCAGCCAACAAAATTCAACTCATTGTATCAGATGTTGGGATTTTTCTCAGTCTTTTGTCTCCCAGTCTAAAGATTGAAAACGATTTTACAATTCAATTCAGATCCACTAACAAACAACTAAACGACCCTGTCAAGAGAAAAGGACTAAACTAAAAGTAGATTCTACTGCACAAATGTAGTTAAAAATAATAATTTGAAAATGTATTTTTACTTTAAGTGACTTATTTCTGTAAGCATAGCGGCAGGATGAGAATATTCTTACCTTTCGAGAAGCTCCAATCCTCGTCTTATCGATGTACGGCTCCTTGGAGATGATACTGCAAAAGAGCAACTTGAGTTAGACAAACATTTCCCTTTTCAAATGTTTTCCTATGCTGGCCCCTCACCAATAATTATGGGGATATCAATCTGATTATTTTGATAATTACTCTAAAGTATATATGTCAATACTGATGTGTCCATTTGAGTCTGCTTCTTTATAAAAGAAAGACAAACTAGAAATTTATACCAACTCCAATTAGTATTAATAAACGATGATTATTCGGTGAACACTTTTAGAGCAGATTTCTGAGTGAACAGAGTACGTCCTGCACAACGCCGGCTATTTATTTCGTGAAACACGCCGTCTGTCCAACAACTGATTTGCTGTCATTTTAATGGATTATTAAAATTCGAGTAGTCGATGATAAATTAATGGTGACAGCCCAAAGAAACAAGTGTGTCATGTTTAGGGAAATCAAGCCACAGCTTTGATTCTTTTCCTGGTCATCCACAGCCCTGTCTTTTGATTTTCCTGTAATTGCTGCTGTTCCATTTCAACACCAAAGCATCAGCTGTGAAACAGGAACTCTTGGCTCCGCGTACGTACCCGATGGCCTCCTTCTGATCCTGCTCCTCAAACACGCCGAGCTTCTTCTGGATCCGGTGCAGCAGGTTGGTGGCCTGGAAGCTGCTCACCAATGCCATGGACCAGTCCAGCCGGAACCGCTCTGACACCATCTGGCCACTAGGGGTCCCATCGCTGCACACACATTGTACCAATACAGATAAATAATAAAAAGTAATTAAAATTTCCAAAGACTGAATTTTATTTCTGTAACATTCGTCCTTCATACATTGAAACACCAAATGCTTTGCAGAGATATTTGACCAAGGATTGCATAGATAAATCAGGAAAAATAAAACAGCTCAGCAAGCAATTAGACATCAGACGCACTAAATAATGACGAGTAAATGTCTTTATCTGAGTATGCTGCTTAGTGAGTTTCCTCAGCGGGAAGACTTGCCTCGCACTGTCACTAATCAACACTGGGGCCCGGCCAGTATCGGCCCCATCACCAATATATCGATATCGGCGATATCCCCATTGTTTAGCGCCACTATGAACCACCACCACCAGGCATACTAAGGTGCCTGGATTCATGCTTTTAAATTTGATCGTTACATTGTCCAGCAGAGGGCGCTGCAACTCCATTACAATCAGCACTCTCCGGTGCATTAGGGATCGGTCGATCATTGGTGGGAATATTCGATACTTTTCATTATATTGGTATTGAAGTTTCTTAATCAGCACCAAAAAGTCTCCTTCTGTGATGAATGCGCTACTACCACTGTGGCTGCATCTGCGTGAGGGACACATGCAGTATGTTTACCCTCAATTGTGCAATATAACTTTTCAAGAACAATTTATTCGAAGTAAGACATTAGGAAGAGTGTGTGATAAAAGTTAAACTCACTTAGTAGTTGGTAACATGCGACATGCTGTAACAATAGTTTCACTTTACTTTCTCCCCGTCCTTTCTCTCCACCCTCTCCACACATCTGTTGTCGGTTCATTTTAATCCAGTAAACATTGTATAACAATATTCTAATCCTCCTTCATTTACAAGTGACAGAATTACCGGATCCATGAGTCAATTTAGTATAATTTTATTGTCATAGTTAAAGTAAACAGCAGCATAAATGCACAATAAGGGTAAAAATATTAAATACTATAATATATAATAATAACATTTCGTGCATCTCACACATAGCACCGCTACCTAAACCAAATTTAATTCTCAGATAATTTCATAAGTTATTGCTGCTATCTGTGTTTATTATTAATTATATGATTAGTATTAAAATTATTAATAAAATAATATTTGATCAAAGTTTACAACCTGCCGCCTATGCAGTCCTATTTTTTTAAGTTTAGGAAGCTATTAAGATTTATGATCCTCAGGAATTAATGTATATGTCAAAACATATAATCCAAATGTTTTATATCTTATGTCTAAATAATCTCTTAAACATATGTTCATTTATTGGCAGCCTTGTGTCGGGGTTTTGCGATGCTGTAAATTAAAAAAAAAATATTTTTTTTTGCATTTACTATAATTGAATATCGGTTCGATATCAGTATTTTCCTACACGAGCTGAATCGATATCGGCCCCTAAAATCCCATATCGGTCGGGTCCTAATCAACACGTCATCACCTTGATTACACCTTTCCCTTTAACCTCTACGAAGACAAAAAAAAAATCAGAGTATCAGAGAATAAAGGGGAGCACGGTCAAAACACATTGGGAAAAAAGGCTGTTAGACAGGTCTAACGTTTAAGGAAAGGAATGCTAATGAAAGAGGAAGGTGATGAGGAGGAGGAGGAGGGTACACATTCTCATTTGCAGTGCAATCATTTCATTTAACAGCAAGACTAGAAAACTTTGGTTTAGATTAATGTAACCGATTAAAACTCCATGTCATTCGATGAGGACACACTTGTCTTGAGATTGGTGTGAAGGATTATCATAAACCAGTGTTTGTGTGTGTGTTCTAATACTTACACAAGCAAGAGCAGCAGGTAGTGAGACGTGTTCATAAAGCCAGAAGGTCTAAGGATCTGCATGGACCAGGCTGGAACACAGAGATGAACAAAAACACACTAAATATGATGCATGTCTGATCCACGCTCACTCATCCAAAGCACAACAAACTGTACGTGACACACACACACACAAATTACTGTATCACAAATGTGCAACTTATTACTTTCACATTTAATGTGCATGATGCGACTGTTGCTTTTCTGCAATAAAAACATCCAGAAAACGTTGTGACTTGCAAATTTATTTTCAAAACCTGGAAATGTTTGGAGAACTCATGAGCTCTAACGACCAAGTCCATTTGCCCTCAGTTCGACCCATCTTGAAAAACGATATGAAAAGTTTAGAACGGTTTGTTTAACTCATTTTCTGTTCATTTGCTTTGAGAGAAAAGCAGCACGAATGTTTGTCCAATGAATTAACCGCTGCTACAGCTAGCTACCGCCGGGTCGGTATACTGGTTCGAAACGCCACCTCAGGAGTGAATTTGTAAATATGTGCAGTATTTTCATATCGTAAACCAAACAGAACCACAGCCGGGGATAGGACACCAAAAACGGAGACATTGGAGAGGGACAGTGGACGTTTGCTCACCTGGGTGTTTGTCTCTGCCGTCCTCTGTCCGCACCACGCAGCCATGCTAATGCTAGCGTTAGCGTGTCAGCTAACTTTAGCCACAGCGTCAACAACATCGCAGCTGAAACGCATTCAGCTCCGAGTTTTCATCCTGGACGATACGAGGCCGCCTGGGTGGAATATTTTAATTTTTTTTAGCATGTTTTGGGTCAAGGTAAACTGTCTGCTTACAGTGCAGCCCCAGCCGTCACTCCGACTACTTCGTGTTGCTTAGACGGACGGTGAACCATCTCGTTCGGGTCCTACCGCCCCCTGTTGGACAAGTGGCAGACCAGGAGTCTGGCTTTAAAAAGCTTAATTCTCTCGACTCAAACTGACAAAGGTTTGATAATATCAGGATGCTTATTTTACATCTTTTTCTTTTAACTATAAAATGATTAAAATAAATAACACAAAAAGACAACGCCCATGTATTTGGGAATTCTATACACACACACACACACACACACCATTTGTAGTGTGTATATAGCATCTCACGACACCGTAAACATTTTTAAAAAAAGACCGATTTTGATGTGATCTCACTGCTCTGTGTGGTAAAAATGAAACTATTTCAGCTTGATTTAAAAAAAAATCATTTATTGACTATTGGGCCAATGTTGGTTGGCTGCAACTTTTAGGCCAATACATATTTTGGTGTCAGATTCTCATGGATCTGAAGCTCACGAACTTCTGTAATTAGAGGATCAATCAAACGATCAATCAGAGAATCTCCTGGTAATCCCAGTGCTCAGTTTCATTGCATGCGTTGATGGAATGTTGGTTGTCATGACTCCTGCAGTCAAAGGGAAAATGGAAAACGTGATTGTACTCTGGGATGGGTTTGTCAGCTGATATCGGTCCAGGATTTCAGATTGTCTTCCTGCTTATCATTAAAATCAAGGAGCTTCTTTCAGAAAATGCACACCAAACAAGCATGTTGCGGCTAACAACTCACAAACTGAAACCGGTACCAACCTCTACAGACCCCTGTACTCTGAGGACCAGTCAGGGGCCGCAGACAATAATATAAACTCGTCTCCACGTGAATGACTTTATGTTCTTCCAGGTTTAAACTCCTCCTCCTCTCCGGAAGTGTTGATTTAATGAAGCTGTGGTCCGAGATGGACCAGAATAACGTTGATAGATGACACCAACACACGCAGCACTGTAACCACATTGCAGTAATCAGTGATGACTTTTTCCTCCCCCACATGGAAACACCTTCAATCACCATCTTAGTATGTTTTATGCCCCTCTTGCGTTCATTGTCTCAAATTTTGCAATATTTGTGTGTACAGCAGTATTTTAATAACGAATACCAAAAGTAAGCCATCTTTGTAATCGTGTGCTCACCTTAAAATTGTTAAGGTTTTTTCATATGAAAACAGTGCTGCAAATACTCATTTTCATTGAAGTATTTGTTAAATTTGCACCAAGTTAATATCCTGAAACTGGATTTTTCAAAGCAATGTTTTATTTGGGAGTCCAGATTTTGTTCAAATTGAAAATAACCTCCATAAAAACCTCAACTCAAATCAAAAATCACTTCCCATGATGAGTTTTCTGCCTTGCACGCCTTCAGTCAACCACCAAAACAGATCCTCCAGACTTAACATAAATGAAAAGTTAGATACGTAGGAGAAACCTTTGATTTGTTCCTGACAAATGTTGAAATGTCCCACCGATATAATGGAGTCGTTTGTGTTTCAATTGTCAGATTGTATGCAGTGAGTGAGAACCAATAAGTGGAACTCTGAATCATCTCTCTGCAGCAGGAGGGTGAACTTGTTGCTCCAATTTGGTGAGTCATTGATTTATTAAATTTCTCGTTTGCTTTCTTTATCCATCATGCAGATTGTGTGTGTCAATCTGTGTGTGTTTGACATGTAACACGTGATGAATTGAACTCAGGCTCGGTGCGCTTTGGTTGGTGTGTTTTTGGTGACGTTCCAATGAATATTTAAATGGTTTTCCTTTCTCACCGTGGCGTTTGGAGGAATCTTTGTGGCCTCCTGTGCTGTAAGCGATGGCTTTGTGTATTCATGAGATGAGGGCGGAGTTTACAGACAAGTTGTTCCTGCAGATAATGAGGTGACGGGCTTGAGTTTGTATCTTATTTATTTTTTTGTTACGTTATTCACACCGATGCGTCAAACGTCATAAGTGTGTCATTCTCTCAGTATCTAACAACCTGGTGACTGCTGACGTTAGACGCACGTTTGACAGGCAGAGAGCTTTGAGATTTTTTGAAATATGAAATAAATAAATTATGCAAATGCAAAATGCATTAACCTGAATAGATGACACCGTCTACGGAATCATTTGCCTTTGTCAGTTTTCAGTCGCCTCCATCACTGATTGTCTTGTGGGAAACTTGTTTGTAAGAATCCCCGTGGAAAAATTCTTTAATTTAAACTTTCAGCAGACGCACAAACAGAGTATATTAAACTTATAAACCCCCTGTATGACTGCATCATTTTCATTTATAATATTAACAGACAGATGTGACAATTTTGTCTTATTTTTGGGCGGTAAACCATTTATTGACTATAGTGATTATAAAGAGCAAAAATTTAGGGTAAAATGTAAGTTGTCATGAGATTGAACCTTTGCGTTACCATTTCCAAAAAGTTGCTCCAATGTTGAGAAATTCCACAGATATGATACATTCTGAATGACTTGATGTCATTCAAATTACAGCTGTCAGTGACAGCAGCCTATTCAGAGAAGGCCATGTGTCACATTTAGGATACAGGTGATTCATCGAGGAAATGATTACAGCATTCAAATAAATACCAACAGATATATTCAGTTATGACATTATGAATCTGACATACAAACGTACTATAATTCCATTAATAAAGTTTTCCAGCATATAGATGAAGTGTAAGAGGAACCAATTAAAACAGCAGTGTTCCTCTCACAAAGCTCGGTGCACAGGGTACCACTACAATAATCTCTAATAATCTCAGTAGATACATTCTATTAGTGCGTGTAATAAGTACTGCCAGGTAATACTTAGCTGCTCTTAGAAAGTGAAGTACAAGGGTTAAGTGATGAACTCCGAGCCTAGCATAGAAGTTTCAAAATTATAAGTATGTGATCTGTCATAATGTGTGTGAAGTGAAAGTCTAATTATTTTCTACCACTCACAGCATCTTGCAAACTTCTTCTCAGCTAAAATTCATTCAAGTTCTTGCATTATCCCATGAAAGGATCACATCACAGCCCTTGTTGTAATTCCTAATTTGTCAGGCTCAGAACGTAACAATCAACGGCCTTTACACAGCATGCACACAGAATGTGGCTTTCAGTTCTCAAAATTGAAAAACAACCAGGATGCATAGATGAGGGTGAAGTAAAGGGGAGTCCGTGGAACATATCCAGACGTTGGATACGAGGTAGAGAGTGCAAAGTGGAAAAGCAGAATGTGTTTCACTGAAATGACGAGCAGTTTCCTAACAATTAGCGAAGTGTGGGGTGCTAGAGGGAGGGGTAGAGAAACGCCGAGTTGTAGTCAGGAGGTGGGGAGCCCTCATCAGACTCCCAGTCGCATGGCAGGATGGAGTGCTGGCCACCGTGCAGACCTGGGATGCTTTTGCACAGACAGGGCACCTGGTTCTTGCAGCACTTACTTATGGAGAAGAACCTAAACACAAATATACATTTAAGTGAGAATCCTTAACCTTTCCTGTTTAAAAATCAGAATGTAATGACAAGATTGTGTGTTTTTTTTGAGTAATTTGACTGATTTGAAGTTTTCCCATCCATCTCACCTGCTGAGTTTTCTGTTCTTGCTGCAGTTGCTTCGTGTCAGATGCTTCAGCTCCTCTGAGGGCAGCACCATCCCGCTGTCACTCTGCTCATCCTCATGCAGAAACAGAAAGGAAATAAGAAAGACATTTGTGCCTCTGCTCTCAGTGGTTTCCTCCAAAGGTTGTGGCCTTATGTGTGGTGTGTTTTCTTACTTCTTGGTTGTCTGGCTCCTCACAGGGCAGGTCCTCAAAGGTCTGCAGTGCAGTCATTCCCCTCATGTAACTTGAAAGATCAGAATCGTGAGTACTGTATGTCTTACTTCTCAACCATCTTTCTTGTAATAAAACTGGGTTGTGATGCAGTGTAAATGCAGTGTTTTCTCACCCCAGGTTGGTGACGGCGTGCGGCTGGGTGGTGAAGTTTCCAGTATAAGCCTCATTGATGTTCAGGTTTCCATCCACAAAAGATCCAAGGGGAATATAATCCTTCCCATCCTGTTCAAGGGCAGCAACAAGTTCAGTCATTTGTAAGCATCTTTACTTTTAGATGTAAGTGTGTTTATGTTTGGCTCTCTATTCGTGGTTTTTGTCAGTCATAGCACTGCATGTTTCCCATCTCTGTTCAGGTGTGTGTCGAGCTGGGAGAGCTTCCTGCGGCTCCCAAGGACCCAAAAGGATGAACGCTTTAGCTCACTGAAGATATTAAATCGCTCAAATTCCTAAGCTTATTTTTCTGATAATAAAACTTCAATGTGTGTGTATCCAGACCTGCTGAACCCTTGCCTGTAGCAGGTCTCCGAGGGTTTCCACCAGGTTGGTGAAGGTGGGTCGGTCAGATGGACAGGCTTCCCAGCATGCTAGCATCGTACTATAACTATACACCCAGAAACACACACAGTTAACTTACAATCACAGCCAAGTAATACCATTGATTGTTTATGTATTGTTTGGTACTTCAGCAGAATGAATGTTGATTTTATAGTCATAAAAAATTCTGCTCACATCTCAGGTGTGCTGTACTCTGGTGCCCGCATCCTCGTTCCTGCCTTCAGCCTGTGGCAGAACTCCTCATCGATGTGAAGGCCAGGATACGGGGAGGCTCCTGCAAGACACACACACTTGAACTCCCACACAAACGCCTTATTGTTCCATCTGATCGTACATTTGTAAACTCACGTAGAAGCCTTCCTGCGTGTATTTAAATAAAATTTAGACCAAACTAATTGGGCTCTTTTTTTTGTTGTGAATGATTAGCAAGAAATTAGATTGCAATATGAGTATCATTAACGCTGCTGCATAGTAAATGTGTGAGGCCGGCAGTCAGTGTGTGAAAAGCAGGGTTCACTCTCAGCAGGTCACCAGTCT
>OMNV01023831.1:3200-19359 GCA_900303265.1 Brotula barbata
TGATCCTCAGGTGGGTGTTTGTGGTGAAGAAGGGCTACCAGGAGAAAGAGGAGGCCATCCAGAGCTCAGTCATCACCAAGATGAAAGGAGTCACGCTGACCAACAGCTCCCAGTCCGGACCCAACCTGTGGGGCGCCGAGGACTACGTCATCCCACCTAATGTGAGCCTGAGGATCAATCTATCTATCTATCTATCTATCTATCTATCTATCTATCTATCTATCTATCTATCTATCCATCTATCTATCTATCTATCTATCTATCCATCTATCTATCCATCCATCTATCATCCATCTATCATCCATCCATCCATCCATCTCCTATCCCCCATCCATCCATCTCTCTATCTCTCTCTCTCTCTCTCTCTCTCTCCATCCATCCCTCCATCCATCCATCCCTCCATCCGTCCCTCCCTCCCTCCATCTAAATGTCAGCTGCCTGCTGTAGGAGCTCTTGTCTCAGACTGTTAGCGTTCCTTCTGTTTCGTGGTTATCGTTATCCTCTGCGTCTGTCCGAACACATTTAAAGACGTCGAGCTCCTCTCGGGCCGTAATGCGTTTAACCTTTTGCTTTTCTCTGTCACCATTTGAGCCTAATGCTGTTTTGTAGGGCGAGCAGGTGTTCTTTGTTGTGACAAATTACATCGAGACTCCCAATCAGAGTCTGGGGTTTTGTCCTGAGGTGAGTGTACGTTGGAGGAGGAATTTCATCACTTTTTTATCACTTTTTTATCCTACATTTTGACATTTCTTTCTTTTTTTTACCTCCCAGAGTAACAAGGTTCCAGATGGACGATGTTTCAGTGATGAGGACTGTGAAGAGGGAGAGGCAGTGATAGCTGGACATGGTAAGGACCAGAACCAGAACCTTATGTTTCTGTTTCAACCACATTATTACATATTCATCTTTTTCGTAAAATCAGTGCTAAAAAGTTCACTCAAACTCCACATTAAGAATCTGTCATTTCAACTGCAGCCATTCAAACACCAACAGCGCAGTGTGAATATGAACTTTCCATCCAGCCAACAATCTCTCCTTACTTGGTCAGGAATCAAGACCGGGCTGTGTTTAAACAGCACTCGAACCTGCGAGATTCAAGCCTGGTGTCCCGTCGAGCACAGCAAGAGACCCCCGTGAGAATCCTCCCTCTCAAACCTTGGAAATTTGCCAACCGTGCAACACCACTCACACCGACTCAGATCCCCACACACACACACGGACGACGTCGTGTCACAGATTTGTCACTGACGGCGACCTGCTCTGTTTTTACACCGCTGCGTCTGCCTCTCCTCCACAGAGAGCCCGTGCTGGCCCAGGCGGAAAACTTCACCATCTACATCAAGAACTTCATCCGCTTTCCCAAATTTGAATTCTCCAAGTAAGTGGCCCCGAGTGGTGCTGATTGCCACTATGCGTAAGGTCTCAAGGCGCGAGAGTCTGGGCGAGCTGAGGGGATAGACGTGTCCCTGCGGCTGCTTGAAATAGTTGGAGGGTGCGGAGAGCTTTCTATTTATAGCCCGCCTGTGCATTGCGCCCGGTGAGACGGCGAAACGGTCATCTGAGACGTCCTTGACAGCGGGCCCTGCCATGGACAGGTGTCGGATCAGATGGAACGAGCACGACAGGGTTCACTCCGGTGTTGTCTTTCCACGAGCCAGAGCGAACCCATCAGTCAAGGTCCGAGCGCCATCACGCCCCATCCTCTCTTATGTGTCACCGCCGTGAGAGGGCGGCCGATGATTGATGGGTGGAATAGAGATTGAGTTATTTTTCCGTGTGTAAATCTTGACATGGTTAGACTTAATTAGCAATGACAAGTCATGTAGATCCTCATTAATGAGCGCTACTTGAAATGATGGGATGGCCCTTCATCTCCGAACGTGACACGTGTGGATCGTCTCTCTGCTTTTACTATGGAACCCCACTGGAGTCATGTGTGTCACGTCGTTTTATTCAACACAAAAGTCTCTGTTTTGTGTATTATTTCATGATACGGATAATATGATAGAGGGAAATAACATTTTTATATTATATTTGAACGACAAACAGTTTGTTGTTGGTGTAGAGGAATAAAAACCAAACGAGTAATAATTGGGTGAAAGACTCTTCGTCATGAAATGATGATTATGATATGATTTGAATATTTGAACTTCAGTGGGACCGTCCACATGTTTTTGGTCGTGTCGTGTCTGTCGTCTGACCTTCTCAGATCCAACGTTCAAGAGGCCGCTAATGACAACTATCTGAAGAGATGCTCCTACGACAAGGAGAACCATCCCTACTGTCCCATCTTCCGCCTGGGAGACCTGGTCAGCTGGACCGGACACGACTTCCAGGACATGGCTGTGAAGGTACAAAGTGTGGGGTTACAGCTGTGACTGAAGTGATCTCCCACATCAGGAGGTTCAGGAAATCATTTAGTCGTGGAACAGGCAAAGCCTCTGCATCTCCACAGACATATTGGAGGTGAACAACCGTTTTGGAAACGTTTCCACGCGGTTGTCAGTGGAGCATTTTGTCAGTTTAGCACGTGAACGTCAACCCGTCCACGTCAGTGAACCTACAGTCGAAGGGGACCATATGGCACCAATGTAAGGAGAGACTCATTTGTCCAAAATAGCATTCTGGGTAATATGTCAAGAGCTCTTAAAGATAGAAAATGAGAAGCGCTGCCACGGTCCCAGCTACTTTAATCTGTAATGGGAGCCAAACGGAGATTTATGGAGGGAATCCGAGCCAAAGCGGGACGACTTGTGTTACATTTGAGGTGGCTGTGGAGGTTTGTACCTTAGAGGACTTTCAACAGCCACACGCAAATCAAAACAAGAGGGAAAACGTGCGTGTTTTTCTCTGGCAGGGCGGATCGGTCGGCATTCTGATCGAATGGAACTGCGACTTGGATAAGGACTCTTCGAGGTGTAATCCAGATTACAGCTTCACTCGTCTAGACATGAACGTCAACAACTCTGTCACATCGGGCTACAACTTCAGGTGCGTGCTGCTGCTGAGGAGGAGGAGGAGGATACATGTATGTACTCTTCATCTCGTCACTGCAAATCAGCTGTTTTTCTTTTGCTTCTTGCAGATATGCCAGATATTACAAGGATGTAAACGGTGAAACCTTCCGCACTTTGTACAAAGTCTACGGGATTCGCTTCGATATAATGATCAATGGAATGGTACAACAGTGGTTTTGATACATTTTAAAGGAATATTTAAGATGTTAGTCAGCAAAATCCTCTTTTTATCTCTCTTTTTATTTCAGGCTGGAAAATTTAATATCGTTCCCACAATAATTGCCATCGGCTCTGGCCTTGCCCTGTTGGGCGCAGTGAGTAATCTGTGAAATACTTTATTGATGTGTGTCGGCATAATTTTTGTTTTATGATTTTATTACGCCATCATCACGCCACCGTTTCACGATCTGACACCAGGTGCTTCAGCGAACCTTTAGATGGAATTTTGAACAAAGTACGGCCAGTAAACCAGCAGCTGTAAGACCAAATCATGTGAAAACCTTGTGTGTACTTGAAAGATCATTGACAGCCACGGTACATAGTCCAGCGTGTGCACCACGGGACAAACTGGACCATCTTCAATAAAAAAAAAAGAAAAAAAAAGTAATGAGGATAATAATTAAACTGAGAATTCATCCAAACACTGCCACAGCTGGTGGTAGGAGTGCAACACGTATGCAGGGGAGGTGGCAGCCGATGTTGTTATTGAACTTTAGCAATACTTATTTACCCCTTAAACCTTTACTAAGTGAAAGCAAACAGTTCAGGGTTATTCAAAGGACAAGGGATAAAGTAAACGCAGCTTTTCTTCTTAGTGTGGATTGCAGAAAAGGCACTAAAAATGTAATATTTGATTTTAAAATATCCTAAAATCCATAACAGTAACATGGATCTAAGTTGCTTTCTGTCTTAGATTCATGGTTTTCCCCCCCCGAGTGCTTCCTGATACATTTGGTATTTTTAGTAACTTTGGTCATTTCCCTTAAAGCTTCACCTCAGAGTTTCACTTGTTTTGTTAGCACTGATAAAGACACATATTTATACTTATATAAATAGAAAACAACTACAAGAGCCCCTAAAGTAACATAGACAACATGTACGTTTCTTGTTTGTGCCAGATACTCTTTGGTGAGCACCTGGTAGATCTTGTGCTCCATAGAAAACACAAAGACTAACATAAAAAAAGGAGAAAACCCAGAGATTTACAGATTTCAGTAGAACGCTGGCTCTTGTATGCAGCCTGTGAGGATCCAGTGATGACTATAATTTTCTTTTTTTCTCCCAGGGAGCCTTTGCGTGTGATATGATACTACTATACATGATGAACACGAGCTCCTTCTACCGAGAGAGGAAGTTTGAAATCATCAACTTCAAGTACGAGTTGGTTTTGAATCATTTAAGCGTTTGAGTAATCGTGGAAGCTTTAAAATGTGTGAATCTGTATGTAACAGGAGAGAACGGACCAAGGATGGAAAGGATGGGAAAACCGGGCACCGAGAGAGGAGAGCCAAGAAACCAGCTGCAGAGGAGGAAGTCCCCAACTCCATCAAAAAGGAGGAGGAGGCCGATCCCATCGTGGTGCTTCCTACCTCTGCTGAGGAGGACAAACGAGGACCGACCATTCCACGCAACACGGGACAGAAATACTCCGCCATCCTCTCTCCTCAAGGCGCACAGCCGAGGCATCACATCACGTTCGCTTCACCACATTAAGTCTACTCGCGGCGATCGACCGCGAGCACAAGGCGGACACAAAAGCTAGACTCGTGTCCGCTTCTTCCCCATCGGCAGAACCGCTGACGTGCCGCCAGTTTGATTATGAGACGCTCAGACCAAAGAAATGTCAGTGTCCTCCAGCGTGCACGTGGGAAAGGACCTGGACGTGGACAGATGCAGGAGGACCGTGCTTTTCAGTGGCCGGGTCAGGATCTGAAGGTGCAGGGTGATGATCGGACCGTGATGTGATTCGACTCAAAACGATTGGCAGACTGACACAAATCACCCATTTCTAATTTTCAGTAATAATCAGTAAAGGTGATGGGTGAAAAGCCCTTGACAGCATGCAAAATAAGCACAGTAAACCCTGCTGTACAATAATTTGCACGATGGAAGAAATTTATTAGAAGCGCAGGTCCAAGAGGATGATCTCGCTGCACTCTGAGGGAAGATAAAAGAACATGTGTGAACAGTCTTATTTGAGTTTTTCTGCTGCTCTACTCTGTCGAACCGACTGGGTGGATTGTAGAAACCAGGACGTCGGCTACATCCAATACCTCCACAAATGGAACTGTGACACGGCATTCATCCTGCATTACTTTATATGTACACTGTGAGTTCATTAATGATGTACTGGTTGATTGTTAATGAAGGTTGTAACCTGTTGAAAAATGCATCTGGCAGATTTGTCGCATAAATTTACCGTCAAGAAACGACTAACGAGGCCAACCAAGTTGTACAGAAGTATCTATTTATTAGCATCAAACCAATCACATTTGTTCTAATCGAATGAAAACATTGTGAGCGAAATGTAACGCCAAGTGTTTGCATCCTGTTAGGACGCGATAATGTTCTTCCGCCGACATCATCAAAGCTGCAGCCGTCATCGGGACACAAAGCACAGACTAGGATTTACAGGTTAAATAAGTTAAGTTTATGATGATTGTGAACAGTGATAACCGATGCAGTCCATCATAAAGACAGTTTGGACGTTTCCCCTAATGGTCTATGTAGGAACAGCAGAGCAGACAACAATTGGTTTACTGAGCATTAGTCAGGGTTATTTGTCATAGACGATCATTTCTAGTATACGTGCACCATTCCGTAGAGGAAAGTCCAGAAGAGGACGTAAGTAAAAAGACCTCCGACGAGGCCTCCGGTGAAGAGCAGCCGCCGAGATTTGAAGCACTTGTTCCACCGCCGCCCGGCCTTCAGGATGAGCAGGATGGAGAGGAGAAAAGAGGCGAGGAAGTAAAAAATGAAGCCGTACAGTCCCGTCAGCCCGAGGATGCCCGCCGTGGCTCCGGACAGAGCGGACACGGAGGTGCGGCAGTAGTCCAGCACGGCGGCATTGCCCCTCACGGCCACTTCGCTGATGAACTGTGGACCCTCACGCTTGGCTACAACTCCTGCCATGTTGGCACTGGTCAGCGGTCACGGGAATGCGTTGCTGTGAGGGCAGAAGGTCGGACATCCACCGTTATAACGAGGGAGTAGATGTGTATCGAACTGCCAATCAAACTGTGTCACGGAGGGCACAGAGGCTGCAGGTTTACACTCCAGCTGAAAACCACACACGCCGAATTCAACTTAAAGACCCTTCAAAGGTTTGGTCGGCTAAATAGCACATAGTAGAAATCCCAGAAAGAATCATTGGTGTACTGTGTTTTAGTGGGAGGGGTCTTGGTTGAAGATGTGTTTTGACATTTTGGAAGAAACGTCTCTGGTTAAAGCGGCCGTTTAGTAAACAGGAGATAACAGGCTCGGATCCTGGGAGTGTCTGTACATGTGAGTAGGACGGGTTCAATGCAGAGACATGATTAGCCTGTGGGGATCAATGAAGTACTGGTTTTTCTCTCTTTCTTCAACCACAGCAGGATGTATTCTGAGGAAATATGTATAAAATGATACCCAACACAATTAGAATACGGAGGAAGTATAGGGAAATTTAAAAATTCTGTGGCATAATAAGTATGGTTACTGTAATAGATTTCTCAAAAAATTGAGGTTTTTTTTCTATGAGGTGTCAAATACCAATACGTTACATTTAAAAACATTTAAAACGTGTGAATGTGGGTGAATGTGAGGCATTCACCCATCCATTCACACATCCACGCACCGACAGGCGAGGTAACCAGGTAAGGACCTGGTTACTTGTCGGGAGCAATTCAGGGTCCTTCGATATGGACGGGCGGGAATCGAACCGGCAACCCTTCGATCACCAGGCGACCACCACCAGGCTTAGGTGGTGGGTAAACGTCCTTTTAAACACTGCTAAAATCCTTTAAAGAGCCATGTACCGATGCCTTACAGTGTACGCAAATATCATATCATTTGCCAATTTTCATTAAATAAACACAAGCGTCTTTATAGACATAAAAAATTCAAGTATGAACGACAACAACGAGTAGCAAGCAATGCGTATTTTCTCTCCAATAACTACAAATCCATAGCCTATTGGTTCGCATACTATGGTTAGCATAAAGCTAGCTGCTGCCCATCGCATTTTGATTACAGTTTGAGTCGCTCTTCTGACAGAAAACCCAAACAATGTGACGTTCTTACTTGCGCGGACCAATTGTGTACTTGAACGTGTCGGTGTAGGAGTCGGACAGCCTTCCTGCACTTTAACCGACTAAAAGCGACCAACCGGAACTGAGGCTAACACGTTAGCATTAGCATTAGCATTAGCATGGCAGGATGCCTGCTAACGTTAGCTACAAGTTCTTACCGGGGGGGAAGCGCAGGACTCGTCGGCTCCTCGCAGCACGGTTACAAAAACATAACCTGGAACACGGACCTCAATCCGCATGCAGCTCTATGTCGAAGAAAGTCAGCTAATACGACATGGAACCGGCACATTCGCTGACGCTCCTAAGCCAAAGGCGGCCATGCTCTTTCGAAATGCATCATGGGAATCGTACACTCATCAACTCTGACGGACGTCCACCGAGGATTTCCGATTTCCGCCGTGGACGTGATTGTAGCGGTGTGATTCGTTGCAGTCGTGAATATAACAAAAGAAACCGCCGTTATGTCATCTTATATTCTGGGTGTGGACGTGGGCACCACTTCTGTGAAGGCCGTTTTATTGGAAACTACATCGAGATCCGTGGAGGCGAGTTACACTTTACCGACCGAGTCGGATATTAGCGACGACAGCGGCGGAAAGGTAAGAGCGATCACACACAGGTCAGAGGACAGCGCTGGGTGTAAACCGCTTTAATCAGGACACGACTCGATGCCACACAGGCGAAAGAGCAGGACACAGCCCGGATCATCGACACCCTGAACCGCTGTGTGGGCGCCCTGCCGAGAGATAAACTGCAGCGGGTCCGCAGCATCGGACTTTCCGGGCAGATGCACGGAGTTTTATTTTGGAAAGCCAAGAGCGGTGAGACAGCTGTCTGTCTGTCTGTCTGTCTGTCTGTCTGTCTGTGTTTCATTTCTTCACTCGGTATGGTTTCTTGTGCAATAACAGAAACAATGCAATAGCAGCGACTCCTGCCAAGGTGCACGGAGGAAGAAAAAAATATATGATTAATTCATTCGCTCATGGCATTAAATTACTTTACTAAAGTACTTCGAGTATGTTTTTGCATACTTTGTACCTTAGTGGAGTACATATATTTTCATTATAACTTTTACTGCTGTACATTCTCGTCTACTGTACATTTTCCAAATAACTTCAATGATGCTAAACTTTTTCACGTTAAATAAGAACAACACTGCCCTCTAGTGGACAGTTCTGTTCATCCATCCCAGCCATACAAAAATGATGAACCGCAAAGGAAAATTATGTCTCTTATCTCCTCCTGTGCACTGAACAAACTCATTATCCTGAACGACGACATCTCTTCACTGTATTTTTTTGCAGTCTGTCACACAGAGAAACTTTTATGATTTATTTGAAGTCAAAAAGTTGGGACTTTTCAACTTATATTTGTCCTATTTATATGCCATTCCACTTCCAGGTTGCAACTGGTCTAAGCGAGACTTCTTCACTGTCAAAGACACCAGTCAGCTGATCACCTGGCAGGACGGGCGCTGCAGCAGCAAATTCCTGTCCTCTCTTCCGAAACCAGACTCGCATCTGAGCGTAGCCACAGGGTTTGGCTGTGCTACAATCCTCTGGTACACAAAACACAGGTTAGCATGCAGTGTTTTTCAGCCAGAATCACCCTGATAACACTGGTTTGTGTGTGAGGAGTTCACCTAAAGTTGTTTGCAGGCCTGAGTTCCTGGAGGACTTCACAGTTGCAGGGACCATCCATGACTATGTGGTGTCCATGCTGTGTGATTTGGACAAATGTGTGATGACTCCTCAGAATGCAGCCAGCTGGGGTTTCTTCAACACTTCCACCAACCGGTGGAACACCGACATGTACGTGCAGCCTCACAAATAACACGGAATTGACATAAGGTTAACAGCATGTGCGTCAAAAGGTCCTAGTTTGCCTGCATTGGGGTTAATGGCTGTACATTTTATGACATGTTTGCAGTGTGAATTGTTTAACCAACATAACAAGCGTGTGTGCATGTGTGTGCATGCTCTAGTCTGAAGGGGGCCGGCTTCCCGTTACACCTGCTTCCTCAGTGTGTTTCATCCAGTAGCTCGGCAGGACGGACGTGCTATGAGTGGCATGGCGTCCCCGCTGACACCCCAGTAGCGGCCGCCCTGGGAGATTTCCAGTGCTCTGTCTACTCCTGCATGAGCGCACGGACCGACGCAGGTGAAACAGGGAGTCCTGTGGACTCTCTCAGTCCGGGATCACACTTAATGCCAACGAGAGATCTTTAATGAAGGCATGGAAACACAAATGGGTGCACCATCCAGCTGCTAAGGTCCATACGTCCTCGTCTACTGACATCAGTGTTTTTTGGCCTCACGATAAACTCACGATTTCAATGATGAAAATCAATGACAGTCACTCAAATATTCTGATGGTGGATTAAGTGTAATCCCGCCGTAAACTGCATGACAGATTTGTTGCCGTTGCAGATTCACGTGACTCAGATTAGTGTTTGTATTCCTTCCTTTTCTAGTTCTAAACATCAGCACCTCGGCCCAGCTGTCCTTCGCCATGCCAGCTGAGTTCAAACCCCCCGACTGTCCCCAGCCGACGTCTTCCCTGTCCTACTTCCCCTATTTTGACTCCTCTTACCTGGCAGTGGCCGCGTCACTCAATGGAGGAAACGTACTGGCCACCTTTGTGGGGATGCTCGAAGCCTGGACGAAGGAGCTCGGTGTGTAGATTTTGTGCCATTTTTATCAGCACACAACTGAACATTGACGATCCTGAAGTATGTGACGTTGTGAATGTGGTGTTTTCGATGCTAACAATCAATCAATAATCATGAAACTCTGAAAAAAGTTTCATTCTCATAAATATTTCTCATATCTTTCATACATATAGTAGCTTGTTAACGTTTGTCCTTTTATTGTCTGTTTATTACTCTTCCTTCCCATGGGAGTGATGATAGTGTTCAGCACTGGTTTCCATGGCAACCGACCGCAGTTCAAACTAACTTTGTGAAGGCCTCTGAGTGGAGATCAGGTTTATGTAGCTGAATGCTCAGATACCTGCTCAAGGTTACACTCCAGCCGTGCTCACAGACACACGTTAAGAGTAGAGGAAACGTGTGATCCCAGTAAAGTGATGTGTTACAGATGTTTTCCACATGTGCCTGATTTGTCCCCCCGTTTCCTCTCAGGAGTGGAGCTGAGTGATTCCCGCCTGTATGAGAAGCTGATCCATCGCGCTCTCAGCCAAGAAACCACCGACCTGAGAGTGAGTCCCACCCTCCTGGGAGAGAGACACGACCCCCTCCGTCTGGGTCAGGTGACCAACATCTCCGCCTCCAACCTCTCTCTGGGTCACGTGACCAGGGCGCTGTGCCAGGGAGTCCTGGATAACCTGACCTCCATGATGCCCGTGGTGCGCCTGCAGGAGGCTGGAGTCGGCAGAATCGTGGCCAGCGGGAGCGCCATCGCTCGCAATGAGGCGCTCAGACAGGAAGTGGAGAAAGCGTTTCCTCTGCCGGTGGAATTCGGACAGAGTGTGGACTCTGCGGTGGGCGTGGCCATGGTCCTCTGTGATCGATTCTGTGTCGGTCAATAGAGAGGTGGAGCCTGTTTACATGAATAATTTAGATTGAAGCTAAATTGGGTTTTATTGAGTTATATTATGAGCTGAAATTGCACACAAACTGCAGTATTTGTCTTCTGCGGGGGATCAAAAGGCCAAACTGATCAGAGACCGGAATGATAATTGACCAATGCCTCAGTGACCGGTTTGTCCCTCAGAATGTAAGGGGTTCCTCCTGTCAGCAGCTGGTTGTGACATGTCGGCGCTCCTCCCCCGGGGGCTCAGACGACTTCTCTTTTTCTCTTTCGGTGTGATGTTTGTGTCTAATAGGCTCACGTGAAAGTCCTGGGGTCCAATATGTGCACATATTCTCGCATGTGTATGTAAAGGCTTCATCCAGGCCCCCCCAGACCCTCACCTGTAGAGCTACAGGGCCTTCAGAAGGACACGAGGCCACATATCAACAAAGTGGAAACACAATTCTAGATGTTTATTTCTATTTTTCTAATTAACGTAAAGCTCTGTAAATGCCTTGTTATGTTGTTATGAGTAAGTATTATGATCAGTAACATGAATAAAAGATCTGGATCTAAATAAGTCTGAGTCTGATCCATCCCAATCTGTATTCTCGTACTCGTAAACAGAACAAAAATGAATCCTGGTCTGTGTCCTGCACGAGGCGTTGTTGTTCATCTGAGACTTTTCGTGATCTTCATCATTAGCACAGCGGCTCGTGGCGTTTAGGATTTATGCGCCTCGGTTATACCGTATTTATTGAGGCACGGCTGACGGAACGGCTCCTCAAATGTTCTGGTCTTGTCATCACGATTCTTCTTGCTTTTACCTCTGGAGCTGTTTAAAGTCCATATATGCAACTTTAATGAAGGAATAATTTCTCATTGCACATGTGATTTTGGCCTCATGATGTCCTTTATAATGATGGGCGCCATCAAACGTTTGACGACTTACATTTGTCTTCGTCTTTTGGTAATCACAGTGAAAATAAAGCCACCATGAATACTAATAGCAGTAATAATAATAATAAGCGCTGTATGGTTCCTAAGCGGCGTGTTTTAGGCAGTTGTGGTCAACACAGGATGCTGAGGTCGTCCGCTGGTAGATCGAGCTGAGTGTCATCCGTATAAAATTGATAAGAGATGATGAGAAAGACACTGCACGGAGGAAAGCATACCAAGTGAAAATAGACCTGGACTCAAATTGGCTCATTTCCTTTACAATAAAATGTAAGTATACTTTGTTATGCCGTCACTGTTGAACTGAAAGCTGCGAAGAGGAAGCACGCTCTTCATAAAGGAAATCTCCTCCTCCTCTACTGAGATGGCTCACACTCAGTCACACTCAGTCACACTCAGTCACAGGACTAGAAACACACCCCGCTGAACTGAAACTGTGAAATAACAGATAAGACGGAGAGGAGGAGCGGCACAAAACATACGAAAAGTCAAATCGGAGCAATCAGACGGGTAAGACACTCATTTAAAGAATGTGATGAAATCACAGCTCTTTATGTGGATTTTTTTTTGAAGATAGATGATTAAGATCTCTTATTTGAATCAATGATTTGAAGACTGAGTGCTCTGGACTGCTGGATAGACCTCATCCTGGAGTCAAACAGCCAATCCTCAGTTCCATCTTTGCTGTCTCAGACTGAACGGGGATGGTCAATATAATCTGAGGTTAAGCATCCTTCTAAAAGCTCTCAGGGCTTCAGTAATGTGTTCTAACGTTCTCCAGGGCGGGTCACTTTATCTCCCTCCTGCTCGCTCTCTCTCCCATCAGACTTATCTCCATTACACCAGCCAATGCTTGGATCCACACGTCCAGGGAGCTGAGGGGATCCGGTAACTTCCCATTTGAAGAACAAAGACGTTCAAGAACAACTGAGAAATCCTCCTGGTGAGTAAAAGGATTTTTCAGCTTTGTTTGCCAGTTTTGTGTGAGTATTTTCGATTTGATGACACGACAGTGAGCAGGAGAGTGAAAATATACAGTACACGCATACCGTGCACGTTTTGAAATCTTATACGTTTGAAGATTGTGCACGATTTATGACGCATTGGCAGATTTTCTTTTTTTTATATTTCTTTCAATCATTGTCAATAATTTGTCATGTGCATGTGCAGGTTTGTTGCCAAAATGAGCACAGAGATGTAAACGTGTCAAGGACAAAAAAAAAAAACACCTCAATGGCCAACAGACAGCTATAAACGATGAAGCAGGATGTAATGATGTGGTGTGGTTACAGATGCACCCATTCTGAGAGCGGTGTCGTATGTGTGAACATTTTGCAGTTTTTTTTCTCCGTTAGCTCTTTAAAATACCTCTAGTTTCTCTCTCTGCGTGTCGTGAGATCAAAAATGGGGAATTCTTCACTGATAACCCCCTTATTTTATTTAAAACCACCTCATAATCCTCTCTAACATATTTTTGTTTCACCGGTGAGTGAAAAATCATCCCAGTCTTTTTGACTTCTCTGTTCTTCGTCCTGTGTTTCCTGCTGTGCTGCGTTTTTTTTATAACGTTCGTGGTGTGGTCTTGTACCATTTCCACGGAGGCTCCAATTCCCCATTTTGTGCCAGGAAAAGGGGAAGAAGAAGCGAACAAAATGAGGTTCTCATCGTCCTGTGTGACGGTTTTTGGATCCGAAATCTCGTCCTGATTACTGATTGGTTTTGTCCGTCGTCTGATTTTTTTTTCTTCCTGTGTTTATGTTTGCTGCTGTCATGGAAATTGTCTGATAAATAAGCTCCTTTGTTAGTCACCGCGGTGAAACATCACATGTCTGAGTATGTCTGTGTCCTGAAGCCGCAGACATCATTGCCATGTTAGGTTACAGATAAAAACCCGACACCCTCGTACATAGTAACTCCTGTTTTATACTGTCTAAAGTATATAAAGTACGTCTGCCTGTTTCTGCCCAGTTATGTATTATTTATAAACTCAGTTTTCTCTCTGTTGCCTGCGGTCCACATGGTGTCTTTTGTCTACATGGGATCTGATGATGATCCTCCTAAATACTAACAATTGTGCAAGAATGATCCTTTTTTACTCAGATAAAAATCCGTAGTCGCATACTACTGGAAAAATACTACATGGATAATTGTACTCAAATGGATCGTAAAATATCCTGAAATTGAAGATGGGCGTTTGTTGTTGGTAAACTCCTGCATCATCGTTTGGGGTTTTTGCTTTTTCTCCACACTAGGATCACAAGTCGGCCCATGCTGAAAGTAAAGTAGCAGTAAAATATAGAATACTGTACAATTTAAGTACAACCGAGGTAAAATACTGTAGTAAATACGCCCACTTTTGCACAAAGATACTGCACAAATACAATTTTCCTCACAGATCGGCGGAGGCAGAGGTGAAGATGGCGAGCTCGGAGATGTTCGGCTTCAGTCTGGAGACAGATGACAGGACGGAGGAGGAGAGAGCTAAAGCACAGCAGAGCGAGGAGGAGCCCAAAGCTCCCATGGACACAGATTACCAAGAGGAGAAGGAAAGCAAACAACACCGCATCAAATTCGATCTCACCTTTGACAAGTGAGCCACAGCAGATTTCTGTCCGTCTGCGTAATGGTTGTGTGTCACACGGCGTGTGAGAGCCCCGTACTGTGCATCTTTACAGAAAGATTCGAGGTTTGCCGGAGCACCAGGAGCAGGGAGACGTGAGATTTGACATCAACCGTTTGTTTGGAGCGGTGGCCTCCGGAGATGTCACGAGGCTGCGGGGCCTGCAGGAGTATCTGACCCTCAACATGAAGCATCTCAGCGACTCCCTGTGTGAGAGCCCCCACAATGCAACTGCTGCACCCAGAGTTTAACATTTTAACATTAGTTAAAAGTCACTCTGCACATTTATTTGGCTCGTTCCAATTTTCCTCCCTCACCCTTGAACCCCTCCTACATCCTAGTAACCCCATTGCAACGATGGGGAGAGGGGGTTACTAGGGTGAAAATAGGAAATTAGACTTCCCCCATGTTAGTTGGACTGGTGTGCCACAGGGTTCGATTAAGGGTCCTTTAGTTTTCACACTTGCCTCAAAAAGGCAGTGACTAAAAATGAGCCAATCGGTTTGGAAATCTGCCCATTTACTGTTTGTGTATATACTGTATATATATATTTTACTATAGTGTTATCATCCGCCCGTCTGTCTGTTTTTGCCTGCAGATCGGTCCGGTAACACGGGTAAAACGGTACTGATGAAGGCGCTGCTGAATCTCAAAAATGGCAAAAATGACACGGTGGAAATTCTCTTCAACATTTCAGAGCAAATGGGCGACATCAACGAGTTGGTGAACGCAGCCTACACCGGATACTACAAAGGTGAAGGCCTTTCCCTGCCCCCCAACCCTCACCCCTCCATTCATATTCTGAGCCCTTCATGTGTTGATCTTTGACTCGGGCAGGTCAAACTGCTCTCCACATAGCCATCGAGAGGAGGAGCCTCCACTACGTGGAGCAGCTGGTCAGCAGAAAAGCAGATGTTCATGCCAAAGCCTGTGGGCCATTTTTCCAGCCCCAGGATGGCCCCAGCTTCTACTTCGGTGAGTCCAATGCTGAGCCTGCAGAGCGGAGCGCCCCCCTCTGGAAGCTGTGCTATCCTGGAAAACTTTAAACATTTCACTAGAATTTGAAAGAGGGTAAAATTGTGTTTGGTGATGTTGGTATTCAAATTTCGTGGGAATGAGTAACTTTAAAAACACGACACTTTACTCGCCCTGTTCAAATTATTGCATTATTTTAGTTGTTTTAGTACAAACGACAAAGGAAAACACAACACTTCACTGCTTTGCTCTTGAACGACCGTGCATTAATATTTCAGGCTCATTACTGTTCTCGTCAGTAAATAAGTCATCATACGCCTTCATTCATATTTTACAATGACTTAATTCAACTTTGGTAAAGGGGGTGTGTTCGTTGAAATATCTAGCACATCATATATTGCATAAGTCACTGAACTATACAAAGTGAAACAGATTTACCAGCAATTTTATTTTATTTATTTATTTATTTATTTATTTATTTATTTATTTTGTTTTATTTTGTTTTGTTTTGTTTTATTTTATTTTATTTTTTATTTTATTTTATTTTATTTTATTTTATTTTATTTTGTTTTATTTTATTTATTTATTTATTTATTTATTTATTTATTTATGTATTTATTTATTTTGTTTTGTTTTGTTTTGTTTTGTTTTGTTTTATTTTATTTTATTGCTTTAGCCTGTCCTTTTCTTTCCCCTCAGATCATTTTTACATTACTTTAAGATGCTTTTTGGTCGGCTCTGCCAATAAAAACAAATAGAGAGTGAAAT
>OMNV01023832.1:0-13167 GCA_900303265.1 Brotula barbata
GGGGACCCTTAGCAGGAGGAGACCTTTAGCAGGAGGAGACCGTTAGCAGAAGGAGACCGTTAGCAGGAGGGGACCGTTAGCAGGAGGAGACCGTTAGCAGGAGGGGACCGTTAGCAGGAGGGGACCGTTAGCAGGAGGAGACCCTTAGCAGAAGGAGACCCTTAACAGGAGGGGACTGTTAGCAGGAGGAGACCGTTAGCAGGAGGAGACCGTTAGCAGGAGGGGACCCTTAGCAGGAGGGGACCGTTAGCAGGAGGGGACCGTTAGCAGGAGGAGACCGTTAGCAGGAGGGGACCGTTAGCAGGAGGGGACCCTTAGCAGGAGGGGACCGTTAGCAGGAGGGGACCGTTAGCAGGAGGGGCCCCTTAGCAGGAGGGGACCGTTAGCAGGAGGGGACCGTTAGCAGGAGGGGCCCCTTAGCCTGGGCTCTGACTCTTTTCTTCTGCTCGTCTTCTGTCCTCACAGCTGGAAGCCTCCAGCCACCAGGTGACCATCGAGCAGTCACAACCCGACCGCAGCAAGAAGTCCTTCCACCCAGTCAGGTCAGTAACCATGGCAACAGACCCAGAGGGCTCCGTTTAGACGCTCTGCTCGCCGCTTCAGGGCGTGTCCCGGTCCATTTATCTGTTTAGATGGGACCTACTCTTGGGGCAGCGTGTAAAAGGGGGTTGGACTAAGGCTCCTAATTAATTCGCTCCTTGGCAGAGCGAAGTGGACCGGAGGGAGCGTAGACCTGAATGGGGGAATTCAGGGAGGAGGGAGCAGGTTTGGTTGCTGCTTTGTAGGCGAGCATCAGGGACCTGGACTTGATGGGAGCAGGAACTGGGAGACAGAGGAGTGAAATGAACAGAGGAGAGAAATGAACAGAGGAGTGACATGAACAGAGGAGAGACATGAACAGAGGAGAGAAATGAACAGAGGAGTGACATGAACAGAGGAGAGACATGAACAGAGGAGAGACATGAACAGAGGAGAGACATGAACAGAGGAGAGACATGAACAGAGGAGAGACATGAACTGAGGAGAGACATGAACAGAGGAGAGACATGTGCTGTTTTGGGTTGGTTGAAGACCAGACGTGCCGCCGCATTCTGGATCGTCTGCAGAGGTTTGAGGGTCCATGTTGGAGTCCTCCCAGTAAGGAGTTGCAGTAGTCTAGGCGTGAGATTACAAGAACCTGGACCAGGAGTTGTGCTGCATGTTCGGACAGATGTGGTCTGATTTTCCTGATGTTGTATGATGGTGTCCCAGAGGACACGTGGTCCTTAAAGGTTAGTTGGTTATCAATGAGGACTCCAAAGTTTCTGTCAGATTGTGATGGAGTTTGATGGACAGAGTCCAGCTGGATACTGATCTGTTGTTGTGCAGAGGGACAGGCTGGGAAGACGAGGAGTTCAGTCTTAGGGAGGTCCAGCTGAAGGTGGCGTTCCTTCGTCCATGCCGAGATTCGTGCCGAGTCTGTGGGGTCGTCTGGAAGGATAGGATGAGCTGGTATCATCAGCATAGGAGAGGTCTGAGAAACCGTGTGAGTGGATGAGGGGACCAAGAGAGGTGGAGTAAACTGAAAAGAGTAGGGGGCCAAGCACAGATCCTTGAGGTACCCCAGTGGACAGGTTGTGGGATTTGGACACTTCCCCTCTCCAGGACACTCTGAAGGATCTCCCTGAGAGGTAGGACACGAACCAGCGTAGGACACTTCCTGAGAAACCGTGCTGGGCGAGTGTGGAGAGGAGGATTAGGTGGTTACTGTGTCAAAGGCAGCAGAAAGGTGGAGAAGGATCAGAACGGAGGACAGACCAGGAGCTCCAGCTGATCTCAGTGTTTCCACTCCTGACAGGAGTCAGTCTCAGTAGTGGACTGTGTCCACTTTTGAAGCCAGATTGGTTGGTGTCATGTAGTTTGTTCTCTGAAAGAAAATCAGAGACTTGGTTGAACACTGAACACTCAAGTGTTTTGGACAGGAAGGACAGGAGTGAGACCGGACTATAGTCTCCAACCTGAGATGGGTTCAGTGTGGGTTTCTTTAGTAGTGGGGTGACCCGTGCCTGTTTCAAAGCTGAGGGGAAAACACCCGTTATGAGTGAGGCGTTGATGATGTGTGTGACTGCAGGGATAAGTGTGGGTGAGATGGCCTGCGAGAGGTTGGATGGTACGGGGTCCAGGGGACAGGAAGTAGGAGGAGAATCAAGAATGAGTTTGGAGACCTGCTCCTCTGTGACGTTGTTAAATGAGGGGAATGAGACCCTGTTGGTTGGTGGCAGTCTGCTGAGTTGGACTGATTGCTGATGGCCGAAACCTTATCAGTAAAGTGTGATGGAAGGAGGTCTGGAGTGAGTGAAGCTGAGGGTGGAGGTGATGGAGGGTTGAGGAGGGAGTTACAAGCTGAAAATAATTTCCGAGCATTCTTGGTGTTTCTGATTTGCTCTTGATAATAGGTGGTTTTAGCCTTTTTTAGTTGGGAGGAGAATGCAGATAGGAGACCCCGGTGGTCTCTGAGGTCAGCGGGATCTCTTGATTTACGTCATTTCCTTTCAGATGCTCTGAGCCCCGCCCGTTGTTCTCCGATGACACCTGTGAGCCACGGGCTGGGGGAGTTGGTTCTGAGCGATTTTTGAGGAGAGCGGACAGAGATTTTCTAGAGAGGCAGTTAAAGATGAGCAGAGGATGTCTGTGGCATCGTTGACACGGAGAGCGGAGAATCCATTATGAGGCGGCGTGGTAGCTGAGACCTGGTCTGAAAGCTGGGTCGATATGAGGGACCGGACATTTCACCTGTAGGAGACCATTTGGGGAGGGGCAGGAGGAGGTTCTGGTATCAAAAATCAATTAAGTAATATTGTTACTTACTTACTTACTTACTTTACTTATATAAATAAATAAATAAATAGTTGTTAACTATTACAAAAAACAGCAAAGAGCTCCAACAGTATCGATGACCCAAACAGTGGGTGAGTTGTGAATTGCAGTAATTATTTGAATGTACTCGTCGTTCCTTTCTGTGAACGCAGAGCGGCCCCAGCGCACCAAAAAAAGCCGATCGTGTCATCGGTCCGTATTACGTCATTTCCGTTACCATCCCCTCTTCTGTGTTCTATCACGGCTCGACAGCAGACTCAGAGACACCATGGTGAGTTTTTACTCTGAACTTAATCCTCTGAACCCACAGCAGACATTCTAAACACACAGTCATTCTTAATCAAATTAAACTTATTTGTTATTGTGTAAAACTGTACAGACTACGTGTGGTTTGTAGCGTCCCATTAGCTGCTAGCCATGCTAACCGGCGAGGAAGCACATGGGCGTGTGAATGCGCTAACAGCTAAGCTAGCTGCGGTTTCAGCTGCGTCCCCCGTCGCGTGAACTCCCACGGGCTGCTTTTCTGCCAGCGTGACGGGTCGGGTTGTTTCAGATTTTATTCATAACGGTTCTGACTTCTTGCTCGAGTCGCAGCGGATTGGACAGCTAGCACGCTAGGCTAGCTTTGTGTTTGTTAGCCGTTACAACGGAACAAATCGCGATTTGTCAAATTTATCAACAGATGTTACAAGAAATGCAAAGGAAACGCAGCTGCTGCAGCAAATGTTAGTTGTTGCTGCAGCAGCTGCGTTCTTATTGTGTTTATAACATATTTTGAGAACGCCCTAAAGCTTCTAGCTGTTTCTAGGATGAAATGGGAGGGGCCAGGCCGCTGCGTTTAGGTGTAGCTCGGAATTTAGCGCTTTATTCAGCACAGACTTTGTCCCACAGTAATACGAAATACTATTTTAATGGCAGCAAATTTGGCGTACCAACTGTTATTTCATAGGTTTTTGGTGTATCAGACATGCTAAAATAGATAAATAACGCAGCATAGTTAATAAATGTTTGTAATGTCTGCGCACATACAATACTCTTAGGAAGCAAATGGTTGTATGAAAGATTTAGAGAATAAAGTTGTAATATATTGAGATATAAAGGAAAAGGGAGCCCCAGCGCAATAGTTTCAGCATCTTCTCATTTTTGGTGACATGTGTGACTGGATGTGTTGTCGGTGATGATTTAATGTAATAATGGGTTATTGATTGGTGCTTTGTTCATAGGCTTCCTTATCGATGGCACCGGTCAGCATCTTCAAACACGGGGCAGATGAGGAGAAAGCAGAGACTGCACGACTGGTGTGTGTGTATTGTCTATCTCTGATTCGACACATGAGAATTACTTGACGAGTTGAATGAGCTGCATTTGTAACGTGTGTGTATGTTTGTTTTTGAAGTCGTCCTTCATTGGAGCCATCGCCATTGGAGATTTGGTGAAAAGCACCCTGGGACCGAAGGGGATGGTAGGTTTTAAAATGGATCAGATTTAACCCATTATCCTGATATTAAAAAGTCAAAAAGTTCAAATGAATAGAGATGTTCCCATCCCATTGTTCCTTTTCGATACCTGGGCTTTGGTATCAGCTGATACTAATTACCGATCCGATACCGGTGTAAAACTTTTGGACCGACTCTGCTGTCGGCAACTGGCGTATTAGTTTAGTCCTACTCAGCTCAGCTCAGTCCACGGCACAAGTAGAATAATAGTAATGTACTTCTTTATCATGATAACACGGTAACAACTAAACGGACTGTTTTGTGCGTTGATCGGTCACGTGCGCCTGTCTCTTCAGCGCCCCTACGTCCACGCCCATTGATGATGAAAGTGCAGGTAGGGAGCGATTGACCGAGCCAGTGGAAGAGAAAACGGAGGGAGGGGCACCAAAACAGACGATCATCAAGTGCTCACACTATTCGCACGCTGCGACCATTTAGGTAGCAGTCTGGAGCCCTGTATCGGATTAGGAGCATTGACTCGCGTACTCAACGATGCCGATACCAGCATTTTCGGCGGTACCGGATGCATTTTCGATACCGGTATCGGAGCAGCTCTACAAATAAACAGATGTATCTTTCATAAACATTGTGAATTTCATGATTGAGTTTGGTTTAAAAAATATATATAAAAAGCCGAATAGCTATACATTTTTATTTTATATGCTTTATTATGATGATGTCATTTCTGCAATGGCCAGGATAAGATCTTATTGGGTGGAGGAAGAAGCGGCTCGGTCATGGTGACCAACGATGGTGCGACCATCCTGAAGGCCATAGGAGTCGACAACCCTGCTGCCAAAGTTCTGGTTGGTGAGTGAAGTTTACTGGTTTAAATAGTTTGACTGGACAGTGCAGACAGATGGAAGTGAGACTCGACACAAGCAGCAGGGAAATGGATTTAAAACTCTCCTTGTTTTTCAGATATGTCCAAGGTCCAGGACGATGAGGTTGGAGACGGGACCACCTCTGTGACAGTGCTGGCTGCTGAGCTGCTGAGGGTACGTGTGTGTGTGTGTGTGTGTGTGTGTGTGTGTCTTTGCTGTCGCAGCATTTGATGGATGTGATGCCATCCTGCAACTTGCGTGAACGCTGGAGTCAAGATGCTACGTTCATATAAAAAACATTTAAGACTTACACGGCACTTTCAATTGTTACTTTCAATGTGTTGCAGGAGGCGGAGCTTCTCATCGCTAAGAAGATTCACCCTCAGACCATCATCGCTGGTTGGAGGAAGGCCACACAGGTTGCAAGAGAGGCTCTGAGGGATGTCGCTGTGGACCACAGGTCAGACGTCACACACACTCTCAGGGCTGCTTTACAGGCCCACTAAGCTTTCCGTGTGTATGTGGAGCGGTGAAACAAATAAACATAATAGAAAGGCTCAACAACTAACATGAGTAAACATGGTCTCTAGGGTGATTTGCTGTCAGTTACGGTCGCGCTGAGTTTCTGCCGCTCCGCGCATACACAGGGAGCTGAACGGTGAATCCGGTGAAGTCCTCGAATTGACAACTAAACTAGTAACGTTATTGTAAGTGCAAAAAAAAAGTTTTGCATGTAATAAGCCAGTAAGTGTATTTTAATCCAAGTTGAGTCTTTTTCCAAAAACGAGTCTCAAAAAAGGGACGTCTCATTTGAATCAATCGGGTAATATTTGGCAACAGAAACAACAAATGAGCACTGAACCGAGAGTCTCTCGAAGAGGAGGGAGGATGGGAGACTAATCAGGGTGGACACAAAGGTAACGGCCAGGATGAGGACCAGAACAAGGATAAAGGGTGGACAGACTGGAAGCCTGGAGGAGGGGCGGTGACTGGCCCAATGCCCTCCTCCAGACCAGGGCTACATCCATTTGAAATGAGTGTAACACAGCATGTGTGATGTAATGCAAATCGTTTGCCGAGTTTTACAGATAGGATACCAGCGCAGCTCACACACGCACACACACACGTGTGATTGCATCCGTACGGCATAATAAACGTAGAATAATCACTGCCAGTAAAATTGTTTAGAATACAAATGAAATAATAAATCGGAATGTATAAGCGTCCCGTTATTTATTCCACCCATGTCTCCACAGCAACGATCCGTCCCGCTTCCAGCAGGACCTGCTGAACATTGCTCGGACCACCCTTTCCTCCAAACTGCTGACTCATCACAAAGACCACTTCTCCCAACTGGCCGTGGACGCCGTTATGAGGCTGAAAGGCTCCGGAAACCTGGAGGCCATCCACGTCATCAAGAAGCTGGGAGGGAGCCTCACAGACTCCTACCTGGATGAAGGTGAGGGGGGTGGACCTGGGCTCTGACTTCACTTCTGGGCTCTGAGTTCTGATTGGCTGATTACGGGGACACATGTTTCTGCTGCAGGTTTCCTGTTGGACAAAAGGATTGGAGTGAACCAACCGAAGAGGCTGGAGAATGCCAACATCCTCATCGCCAACACTGGCATGGACACCGATAAGATCAAGGTACACACACACTCACTCACTCACTCACGCACACACACATACAATAACATACACAACTGGGAGAGAGGAAGTTTTCTGGGTGTCAACTGTGTGAGTGTGTGTCAGATCTTTGGCTCGAGGGTTCGCGTGGATTCAACTGCAAAGGTGGCCGAGATCGAAATGGCAGAGAAAGAGAAGATGAAGGAGAAGGTGGACAGAATCCTGAAGCACGGAATAAACTGCTTTATCAACAGGTACACACACGCAGACTGACCGTTCTATGTTGACGGAGATCACTTTAAATCAGAAAATGATGTTTACATTGATTTGGCTGTTTCTGTCTCCTTTCTTCTTCTCCTCTACACTTTCTCTCTCCCCCCTGACAGACAGTTGATTTACAATTATCCTGAGCAGTTGTTTGCTCAGGCTGGTGTCATGGCCATCGAACATGCAGACTTTGCTGGCGTGGAGAGACTCGCCCTGGTTACTGGTACACACACGCACACGCAGACACACACACACACGCAGACTCAGGTGTGCGTGAGATGTTTGTTTATGCAGACCTGTGTTTCAGGTGGTGAAATCACCTCCACTTTCGACCATCCTGAGCTGGTGAAGCTTGGGCACTGCAAGCTGATCGAGGAGGTGATGATTGGAGAGGACACCCTCATCCACTTCTCTGGAGTCGACATGGGTACACACACACACACACACACACACAGTGGAAGACTTTACAGCGTTACTCTTCTCTAAATCTTCTACAAGGCCTCTGAAAGTCTTGGTCCACCCCTGACACTGCCTCCTCTCCTAGGTGAGGCCTGCACAATCGTCCTCCGAGGAGCAACTCAGCAGATTCTGGACGAGGCAGAGCGCTCGCTGCACGATGCTCTGTGTGTTTTGTCTCAGACTGTGAAGGAGCCTCGTACAGTCTATGGAGGAGGTACACACGTACACACCAGCCATTTGATTGCAACTTCCATGATATAAATTTGGTATTATGATTTAGGATTTTTTTGATCCGTTTTGGCCCCTCCCCCTTTTTAGGCTGCTCCGAGATGCTGATGGCTAAGGTCGTGACCGATCTGGCCAACAGGACGCCAGGAAAGGAGGCCGTTGCCATGGAGTCGTTTGCCAAAGCCTTGAGGATGGTACATACAAAGATTTTTGTCACAGCGGGATCACGTCGTGTTTGTCATTGTTACTGCGTTCGTCTGACTTTGTCGCTGTCTGCTTGTTTTCTCCTCAAGCTGCCCACCATCATTGCTGATAACGCCGGCTACGACAGCGCTGACCTGGTGGCTCAGCTGAGAGCTGCACATCAGGAGAACAAGAACACGTTTGGACTGAGTAAGTGAAGACCAAGAGGCTCTGCCAGGGTTCCCAGGCATCCCGGAAAACCTGGAAAATCACCCTGCGACACGCAGACACAAGCCCACATCGAGCTCCCTGTTTTCAGTTTTTTTTTCCATTTTATCTTCTCTTTGTTTGATGGGGTGCTGGGATCAAAACGATGAGTGGGAGCCCAGCTGTCTGGGAAAGTGACAGGCGATGACATGTTTAGTAAACGTCCGTCTGTGTCTGCAGACATGACCCTCGGCGTGGTGGGCGACATGGCGGAGCTCGGCGTCACCGAGTCTTTCCAGGTGAAGCGTCAGGTGCTGCTGAGTGCGTCCGAGGCTGCAGAGATGATCCTGAGAGTTGACAACATCATCAAGGCTGCACCCAGGTCAGTCTGAGCAAAAAAAACTAAATCTCCTTATGAAACAAAAAAAAATATCACAGGTGATTATGAACATTTTTTTTTGTCATCTTTGGGAAAAGTCAGAAGTCTGTCCGTCCGGTGTCACACGACAACACGGTGGCCTTTAAGTGACGCATAAGGAAGAGTGAGGAAGAATCCTCCAGCTTAGGGGTATACTGTTTGGACAAACAAACGGAAAAAAAAAACAACGAATAAGAAAACAGGAAAAGGAGAAAACTGGGGATGAACAGAAAGACATCAGACACCACAAAGATAAAAGAATGTGCACCCGACATCGGAACCTCAATATCACAGCTGCGTTTTGCATGGAATTATGGGAGTCCATGGCGACCTTGCTATTACTATAAACAGACGTCAGTCGTGAGAGGAAATAGAACGAAAAGTTAAGAATTATCACTTTAGAAAGGTTGTACAGTGCTGTTTTGTCTTTGCATGGGATGACTTCTGATCATATCCTTGTTCCCTCTTTCAGGAAGAGAGTTCCCGACCATCACCCCTGTTAGAGGAAGAGTACGATGAAAAGGATCAGTTATTTATCATGTCTGAAATGTTGGCGACGATGGAAACGTTCTGCTTGTTTTTTCTCTTTCACTCTGGAAGCACTGCACGGGCTAACTGGGTAATGCTAGCTAACATGGCTAAAGTCAGGTGTCTTAGCGTAACAACCTACTGTTATCTTACTACGGAGCTAATGTAGCTGGTTAGCTGTATTAGCAGCAGCTAACATGTTGTCATGTCAACACCGGCTAATGATGTGGCACTTTCCGAAGACCGGTTATGCTAACATTAGCCTGTTGGTCCCCGTGATACACAAAGTGTTGGATTTTTTTGTTTACTGAAATAAATAAACCAATCCCTCACCGTTTGATATGAAGTCATTCTGTCTGCATTAACGCTTCTGGTTTCACAAGTTGTCTCAGCCGTAGTTATGTTTCAGAATTCATCCGCTGAAGCTTCATAGAATCCACTGAACAGTCTCAGACTTAAGTTATTCATATGCTGTCACACTGGGCCCCGTGGAAGATGATACAAACGTGGAAATTAACACTAAATCACTGCTGAATATAAAGGTGGACGTGTGATTAAAGGGCGGTTTTCACCATTTCGTAAAGGAAAGTTTTAGTTCATTTTTAATCGATGAGTGAGGTGTAGTACCATCATTCAACCACGGGGTGGCAGCGCAGCGTAACAATTTGTCTTATATGTTTATAAATTGGTGTGTGTGAATAGACAGTGTGAATTTATTGTTGTTGTTTTTACTTTATATGCAGACGAGTGTTATTTCCTGGAAGGTCCACGTGGAGGTCGTGGATCTCCTTTAAATCACTGCTTCAACATGTTTCTACTAAATAGACCAGTTCTCTCCTTGGATAAATTCGTCTGCTGAATTAGTTTAACCTGCGTTGACTCACGAACTCCACGCTCCTCCGGTGTGGGTGTGGGGGCTGACGTTTTTGAGTCTTTACCCACTTTACCTCTACGGACTGAGGGGGCTGCGGACCATCGGGTTGGAGTACCCGTCCTTGAGGAGGTTCACTGTGGGTCCGTGGTGAGATTCTACAGTCCTTGAGAAGGTGCCGATTGTTTTGAGTGACATGCCGCATCATTCATGTCTCGCACGCTCACACACACACTCACGCACACGCACACACACACCCCCCTCCCCGTGTGTCGTGGATTTGGACCAACCTGCGGCTCCTCTCTCAGAGTGGGTTTATTCTCGCTTCATTCAGCTTGACTGCAGGTGGAGGGACCCGAGCAGACTGAAACCGGTTCCAATCCGGATCCTGGAGGAGATTCAACTCAGCAAACTTTCATTAAGTTTCTCCTTAACGGGGGACATGCGGGGGTTCGTGGTTTCGCTCTCTGTGTGGTCGGTGTGCTCGGTCGTAGTACGGAGCTCCCCGTCGGCGGCGGAGGTACGGAACGCTCAAACCGGGCTGGAGAGCTCCGTGGGTGCCGGGGTGGACAGCTCCGTGACCCGGTTTCAAAGCTTCGAGGGCGGCGACAGGGAAGCGGCGTGGAGCGGCTGTCCAGCCCGCTGTCGGTGCGAGGTGGACGGGTTGCTGCACCGGGTGGACTGCTCGGACCAGGGGCTCCGGGACACACCGAGGAACATGAGCGTCTTCACCTCCTACCTGTAAGACAAGGCCGAGGGGCTCACTAGCTGTAACTCACCGACCTCCTGAGAAACACACCACCTGTCCTACACTCTCTGTTTCCTCTCTCAGCTCGTGTGTGCGTGTGTGTGTGTTTGTGTGTGTGTGATCTGCACTGTAATGGGAAGTTCCAGTGGTTTTTGAAGAGGTGCCGGTCGTCCTCGCTGAATGGATCAAAGTGTTCATTAAGAGCCTTAGTGGTCCTTGAGGAGGTTCCAGGAATTCCCAAACAAATTCTAAAGGAGTTTGGAGTTTGTATTGTGCTGCTTGATGAGCATTTAGGAGATGGAACTGGTGGAGGGGCGCTGGTGTCCCTGAAGGTTTCTGCAAAGGTTGTAGCGGTTCTTTAATAGAAGCTGTGGTACAGAAGATGACCCCTGACCCCGAGCCTTTACAAGGCTACAGAATCTGTATCCCAAACCTCGTTCTGGGACACGTTCCTTCAGGAGTTCTTGTAGATGTTCCAGGGGTTCTCAAGCTTGAACCCGTTCTATGGATCACTGAAGAGGTTTTCTGATCCACTGCAGTGGACGTAGAGGTCCCGAACTCCTGACCCCTGAACCCTAATGCTTGGAGAGATTTCATGTCGACGGGTTAATGGACTGAAACGTGCTCCATTATCAACAGACAGACAGACAGACAGACAGTGTGGAGTTTTCAGTGAAGAGACGCTGAAAAAAAATTTGGATCCACGTCACTTCTCAGCAGGTGGACGGACCGATACATCACTGCAGTGTGTGTGTGTGTGTGGGACAAGAACTCGCCCATGTTGGCTGGAGTCTAAAAGCGTCACAATGTCCAGGATTTCAATTTCACTCTTATTAAAGAAATCCTTCTTCTATCCACAGGCTGTGTGTTTGTGTGTGTGTGTGTGTGTGTGTGTGTGTGTGTGTGCACTTTCTTTACAGCTTGTTTAAAATGGTAGATTGACACACACACGGTGACAGTTGGTCAAAGGCTCTTTGTGTCTCAATTAAAGCTCAAATCAGGACTTCAGCAAAACATCTGTGTGTGTGTGTTTGTGTGTGTTTTAAGTGCCTTCCAGCTCAGATTGGCTGAAAAAGGCAAAAGTTGCTCCACATTTCATGGCACAGGGCCGGAAGGTTCTTCAGCAGGTTCCTAGAGGTCATCAGGGCCCTGAAAGAGTTCTTCAGCAGGTTCTAGGTGGTCATTAGGGGCCTGTCAGGGTTCTTGAACCTTTTGGTTGATCACTTTCTCTTTGTGTGTGTGTGTGTGTGTGTGTGTTTTGGCCCAACACATGCACGCACACACACACCCTCACATAAAGAGAGAGAGCACTCTTGTGTATGTTGTAATGTGTATTTGTGGAAGCAGACAGTAGATTGACAGGATAGATCAGAGAGCGACCCCGTCCCCGTGCACTTTGGCCCCCCGGGGCCCCTCTAACTCACCCCAAACGATAGATAGAGAGACAGGGAGGGGCGGAGCAAAGGAGTGAAAGAGGAGAAATAAAAGAGTGAGGCCTCGCTGTCGCACAACGCCTCCAAACTACACAAATGGCTTTAGTTTGTTGCTGATGCCTGAATACTGTCTGATATCATCACACACACACACACACACATTATATATCACATGTCAATGAGGGTTGCGTGTGTGTGTGTGTATATCGCAGTAAAAGCCAATAATGATATTCTGGTCAGAGTTAAGGAACGTTCTTCAAAAAAAAAACTGCCAACAAAACCCCCACTGTGTGTGTGTGTGTGTGTGTGTGTGTGTGTGTGTGTTTGTGTGTGTGTGTGTGAGAGAGTTTGTTCACCAAACACACACGCACACACAAACATTAACCAGCTTTATGGATAATGTTTTTGCTCTTTAACAACCAGACCATTTGACCTGCACACACATCCTGTGTGTGTGTTAGCGGGTGTGTATGAAGATAATCAATACAAAAATCACTCTCTGATAATATGATTACTTATTCATTTTTTACACTTGCCCTTTGAAAAGGCATACAAATAATGGAGTATTATTTTTATCATTATTGATGCTGTCTGTCCATGGGACTACTTTTCTCAGGGGAAGCTTGTCAATAAGAAATGGGGGCGGCGTGGCTTAGGTGGTAGGGTGATCACCGAGTGATGGAGGGGGTGCTGGTTAAACCTCCCGCTCCTCCATGTCCATGTTGAAGGTCCCTGAGTAAGACCCTGACCCCAACAACCAGGTGGGCCTTGCATGGTTACCTGGGCAGTCTGTGTGTGAATGTGTGTATGAATGGGTTAATGTGTGTATGAATATGTGAATGTGTGTATGAATGGGTGAATGTGTGTATGAATAGGTGAATGTATGTATGAATGGGTGAATGTATGTATGAATGGGTGAATGTGAGGCAAAACAGCGTATAGAGCTTTGGTTAAAAGAGCGGTAGAAATAATTCCTTTCATCAGTAAAAAGCTGGAGAATGTTCAAGTGTCATCAGGTGACTG
>OMNV01023836.1:5884-29989 GCA_900303265.1 Brotula barbata
ACACCTTCAGCTGAACCTGCCAAAGACTGAGCTCCTCGTCTTCCCAGCCTGTCCCTCTGCACAACAGATCAGAATCCACCTAGACGCTGCACAGCGAACTCCATCACAATCTGACAGAAACTTGGGAGTCATCATTGATAACCAACTGACCTTTAAGGAACATGTGTCCTCTATGACACCATCATGCCGCTTCAGCCTAAACAACATCAGGAAAATCAGACCACATCTGTCCGAACATGCAGCACAACTCCTCATCCAGGCAGGACTCCCAACTTGGACCCTCAAACCTCTACAGATGATCCAGAATACTGCGGCCTGTCTGGTCTTCAATCAGCCCTAAACAGCAAACGTTACTCCTGTTTATTTCACTCCTCTGGCCCCCAGGTCCTGCTCCCATCAAGTCCAAGTCCCTGATGCTCGCCTACAAAGCAGCAACCAAAACTGCTCCCACCTCCCTGAATTCCCTCATTCAGGTCTGGGCTCCGTCCCGCCCACTTCACTCTGCCAAGGAGTGACGACTGGGACCAAGGCCCTAAATCAGGAACCAGACTCCTCTCCTCTGTGGTGGAAGGAGTTACCAAACTCCATTCTCTCCTCAGAGTCTCTCTCTATCTTTAGGAGAAGGCTGAAGACCAGATCTTTAGGGACCACCTTCTCACAACATGAACTGGATTGATGTAAAAAAAATGACAAAAAAAACCCTTCTACATATATGCACTCCTTGCCTCCTTGCCTCCTTGCCTCCCTTGTCTCCTTGCCTCCTTGCACTGCCTTGTAGCACCTGGACCAGAACCTGAGCTCCATGTCGACTTACTGTCGCTGTGTTTACTGATTAGATCTTTGCTCGTGTTGTTGAAATTCTCATATGTATGTCGCTTTGGATAAAAGTGTAATTGTAACACCAAAAACCAATCAATAATCAATACTACAACAGAAACAGTCAGAGGTCTGAGGGCATTTCAAGTAGATCGATTGGATGTGTTGGATGCACATTAAAGACAGGAAGCAAGATAAAAGAGGTGTGAAGAAGCAAAACAATAGGAGTGTGTGAGGGGGCGGGGCAAAGACAGAAAATGTGATAAAGAGAGAAATAGACGGTGAGATTAACTGTAAAGTGTTTTGGTAAATGGACCGCATTTATATTTTTATCCAAAGCATTCACCCATTCATACATTCATTCACACACCGACAGCCAAGGTAACCATGCAAGGCCCCACTTGCTAACAAGCAGTCTTCGACATGGATGGGCGGGGGGATCGAACCGGCAACCCTCTGATCACCAGGCGACCACCCTACCACCAGAGCCGCCGCCTCTGTTGCTATCAGAGTGCACGTGAGCACACAGACAGTTTCCCACCTCACTGTGTGTGTCGTTCATCTCTTTCACAAAGTGAGTCTGCAGGGTCTCAGGCAGCACGGAGAACAGGGAGCTGGACATGTCCTCTCTGTCCTTCTTGTACTGGGCCTGGACAGACAGACAGACAGACACACAGACAGACAGACAGACAGACAGAGATTTGACATTGTCACAATAAAAGCTTCCTCCCACAAAACCACTGCCAGGCTTCTGTAGTGAGAGAGACATGGACCAGACGTCTCCCTTTGTCCCCAGTGCAGACTGGAGCTCACCTCGCTCTGGATCTCTGATACGTGTTTAGCAAACTCAATCTGTGGCGTCTCAGGGAGGAGCGAGTACAGGTTCTTACCCAGCTCCTTCTTCCCCTCCTCCTTATACTTCACCTGAAACAAGAAACACATTAACACATCCGTGATCAGAACATCCTTACACATCACTAATCTGTGTGTGTGTGTGTGTGTCTTGTCACCTCACTGTAAATGTCTCTCAGCTCTTTAGCATGCTGCGTCTCTGTGGTTTCAGGAAGTTTGTGGTACAAAGAATCGCTCGCTGCTTGTTTACTCTGCTCCTTGTACTTCACCTACACAAACAAAAACAACAGTCAGTACTACTTCCTAACTCTCTACCATCTAGATCACTGGGATTCAGATCCTCGTGATCAGCTACAGCTGTCATTAATGATTCTCATATAGGGTTATACATATAGGGTTAACGTTAAGCCAAAAAAATGAACATGACCCAAACTTTTTAGACCCTGTTCTCAATTTTAAAACATTAAGCGGTCAGAAAATCAATTTCATATTAGAGAAAAAAATTCATGACGCAAAAATGTCCAAGTTATTAAAAAAAAGGTAGAACTACTAGAAAACTTGAACTATGAGTAAGCATGAGACGTGTGTGTGTGTATGTGTGTGTGTGTGCGTATGCGTGTACCTGGCTCTGCAGCTGTGAAGCCTCTTTAGCGTGTTGCGTGTCCAGAGTCTCGGGCAGCGTGGCATACAGAGAGCTCGCCGCCTCCTTCCTCTCTACCTTTTTGTATTTGGTCTTAAAAACCAAATGAAGAAAGTAAATCATAACTTTATCAAAATGCATCTTACAGCTTGTAGTGTGGATTCTTTATTTTTGTAATATGACCGTGTTATAGCTGGGAACATCAGTAGAAGACTCGGTATTTTTAACAGTCACATCTTGACATGGTCTTTTTCAGATTCCAAAATGTGTTAATGTTTGTAAAATAACGTCTGTTGAATAGAATGTGTTTGGCGATGTCTTTAACAGTAACTAACACGGACTGTAAAACGGACTCAGAATTAGAGAGGACACAGAGACCAATGAAGCCTTGTGTGGTACCTGACTCTGGATGTCAGAGAGCGCTTTAACAAAGTGGATCTCAGGGGTTTCTGCCAGCTGGGAGTAAAGACTCACACACTGACTCCTCCTCCCACTCTCCCTATATCTGTTCTGAGGAGACATGGACACAGAGAGACCTTCATCATCATCATTATCGTTATCGTTACCATGTTCATCCTCATCACCATCACCTTCTTCTTCATCATCTTCAGTGTGGTACCTCGCTCTGAATCTCTGTCAGCTCTCTGGCAAGTTGAGTCTCTGCAGTGTCGGCAAGCTGAGCGAACAGCGACGAGCTCATCTGCTTCCTGCCTTCATCTTTATACTTTTTCTATCAGGACCAAAAATGTACACACACACACACACACACACACGCACACGCACACACACGCTCACCTGCTTTATGTCACATTTAGCACAAAAAAGATAAAGAAACAAAGGTAGACAGAAAGAAGGAGAGAGAAACAGCCAGACACTCACTTCACTCTGCAGCTCGGTGATCTCTTTGGCGTGTTTTGTCTCCAGAGTTTCAGGAAGTTTGGAGTAAAGAGATGAAGGTATCTGCTGCTTCACTGCCTGCTTGTACTTCACCTAAAACACACACACACACCTGATTGACTATCTGACTGTTCACTGTTATCAGCCGTGCGTCCTGGTGGCTGTTGATACAGGAACCGCTACGTGACATCACCTTCATCATTAATCAGCTGTCAACCAATCAGTGCTCAGATCAGCTGAAGATAGAAACCAATCACAAACTGATCAGGAACCGAATTTCCACGTCTGTCACATGGCGTGTGTTTACAGTGATAAAAACACAACCAGACTTTATTTGTCTGCTCACTGTAAACAGCGACACAAAAAACAGTTAGTGTAAGTCCCGAGATGTGACTGTTTTACTTTAGCCTCATTATTCTCCACTTTTACACGTACTTATGGATAATAAGGCAATGGGTGCTGTGAAAACCATCAAACCCACCTCACTGTGCGTGTCGTTCATCTCTTTCACAAAATGAGTGTGCAGGGTTTCAGGCAGCACAGAGAACAGGGAGCTGGACATGTCCTCTTTGTCCTTCCTGTATTGGGCCTGGACAGACAGACCGAAAGCACTGAATGGGATGAACGACACCGTGATCTGAAAGGTGTAAAGAGGTGAACTCCCTGCAGTACCTCGCTCTGTATTTCTGTCACATGCTTGGCCAAGTGCATCTCCGCTGTCTCGGGGAGACGGTGATACAGAGCAGAGGACTCCTTCTTGCGGTCCGCTTTATATTTGACCTGCACCACAACAAACACGCAGTTTATCAAAAACTGTGATATTCATGAAACATCAATTCATCAGCAGTGGAGTTTGAATGAGATTAGCCAGGGTTTTTTTTTTCAGTTTAAAGTGCTGAAAGGAGGGTTGTGTGACAGGAAGTGGGCCGTTTGTCACCTGACTCTGGAGCTCTGTCACCTCCTTGACCTGCTCAGTCTGTATGGTTTTAGGAAGACTGGAGAAAAGATTGGAGGACAGCTGTTTCTGCACGGCCTCTTTGTATTTAACCTGCGCACACACACACACACACACACACACACACACACACACTCTAACTACTGCTAACAGTTTCATAACAGAATAATAATTGTTGATGTGTAACCCTCCTTGACACTGTAATATGGAGGGGGATGTAAGAAGGAATCAAAGGATAAAGATGGGCCTATATTACATTAATAATTGAGCATAAAACATAAAAAGGTTAAAAATTTTCAGATTAAAAAAAATCCATCAAACTTTGAGCGTTTAACTATCATTTAACTTGATGAAACTTTATGAGGACCCAGTGGTGATCAGGTCGTCACTCTTTCAGACTTTGCACCTGACTCTGCATGTGCGAGGCCTGCTTGGCGTGTTCCGTTTCCAGGGTTTGTGGCATCACCGAGTACAGAGAGCTGCCGACGTCCTTCCTCCCCGACCTCCTATACTTTACCTGAAAACATTAACACACACACACACACACACACATTTTACCAACACATGCATGAGCTGCAGCATATATAAGAGCCTTATAGAGTCTTATAGAGCCTTATAGAGTCTTATAGAGCTTTATAGAGTCTTATAGAGTTTTATAGTGTTTTCTCTGGCTCATTGTGACTACATTTCCTGTTGTTATTGTTTTTGTTTGTTCAACTGACTGACCATGAATTTATTTCTTACATTTTCCTGGGTTGTCTGGTAATGAAGGCCTCTGGTGTTTTAAACATTACCTCAGGACCCTAACAGTGAATCGATTGACCTCCGTTTCCTGCATCACGAGGTGGAGAGGGAAGGGGGACGGGTACTTGAGATGTTTAGTCGTGTTAAAGCCACGATGCCAACATAACTAGACGACCACTGTCTGATAGTAGGTGTGAGTCCAGTCACTGAACTCATGGTAAGTTACACTGAGGAGATGTTGTTGTGCTTGACCGAGTCGACCTATGACCCTGACGATATGCCGAGCAGTAAAACCAACCCCACCTAATTGTTGCGTGGGGAAGCGATGTTACATACACGACTAGGAGGCAGCCGAGCCGAGGACAAACATGACTCTTGGTAAAAGGTTTGACTTAACCCATGAACTAACTCTCCTGTGCCCAGAAAAGGACTATTTTAACGGGGGACTAAGTCCTGGTCTAAGGTCATCTGAGTGTGACTACTGCCATATTTTATCCAACTGTACGGTGTCACCCTTCCAAATTTATGAAGTCCAAGTCAGAGTCAAGTAATTCGAGCTAAATTTAATAAAACAAACAAATATATGGGGTGAAATGGAGTCAGATTAATTGAGGGGTATGAATTTCTCCGGCAGCCTCAGAGGATCTTCACACCTCCACTCGCAGCACTGGTTTCCGTCATGGGGCCGGGGTGAGACTCTTACACTATCACGGTCGTATGTGGCTTGGAGTGACATTTGTGTCCCTGATATGTCTCAGGCTGCCTGAGCTGATATGGGCAATCAGATTTGTCCACATTTGGAAGAAGTCCTGCGTTGGAATTCACACGTGGAAGACGGATTGGATATACTTTGCCTTTGTAAACCAGGACCTTGTGTCAGTTAGAGACTCTCGGTCCACAGAGACGAGGTCGGACAGGGAGGATGAACACAACACGAGATGAACAAGATAAAACTGACACACGTGAATAAATCAGCTCTTAACTGTGTGTGTGAAGCTGTAATATAAACAAAGACCCCCACAGTAAAAACCTCTGCCCCCTCTGTCTCTGGACCTAAATCAGCTGCAGCATCAAAACGGTTTGTGTCTCACCTCACTCAGCAACTCAGAGACGTTTTTAGCAAACTGAGTCTCTGTCGTCTCTGCCAGCTGAGAGTAGGCACTCTGGGAGAGACTCTTCATCCCGTCCTCCCTGTACTTATTCTACAAACACACAAAACAAACCTCATAAAAAACAAAATCAGCAACCAAGTTCAGTGGGAAACGACATGAAAACCTTCAGAACCCGTTAAATGTGGTCAAACTGATCAGGAGACCTTATCTCTCACTCTCTCTCCTTACTTGGCTCTGCATGCTGGTGAGCTGTCGTGATAACTGGGTCTCCAGGGTGTCAGTGAGTTGATGATACACAGGACAGGACTGCTCCTTCTTCCCAGCCTCTTTGTACAAGACCTGAAACACACAAAGCGAGGCCATGTCCCGAGAGGAGGAAGCAACTCAAACCACAAACCCGACCAGACCATCAGACTAAGACGCTACCCGACTTTCTGAATGGTAAATGGACTGCATTTCTACAGCATACCCTCTTTACGATGTTTGCCTCACACTCAACCATTCGTGCACACATTCACACACCGACAGCACAGGTAACCATGAGGTTTTTAGGGTTAGGGTCTTCCTCAGGCACCTTCGGATGGAGGACCCTTCGATCACTAGGTGATCACCCTTCCACCTACGCCACTTCTTTTCTTCAAAATACCTTCTGTGACCTCTACCAGTAAGGGTCCACATTCCACTAAGGGCTTCAAGTCCTGATTTTTCTGGGAGACAGACGGTGGGGAGTCTCTTTTATCTGACAGATCATCATAGACTTTGGCATCACTGACAAACATTTGGACACACTAACAAAGAAAACCATCAAATATGTTGGAAGAATGAAACCCGGACTTTGAACTGAGCGTTACATTAAAATCTGTCTTAGGCTCAAAGCCTTACATCATTTTGATTAAACCTCCTGTTGTTATTCATCATCAAAACAAAGTCTGTCTAAGTTGGGGACCTGGAGTTTGGAGCTCTATGTTCTCTGATAACATCACGTGGTCTGGTCAGGTTTGTCCATGGAATCCGAAATGCAGACTGCTGCCTACACGGTGTGTGTACCTGGCTCTGTAGCTGTGACGCCTCTTTGGCGTGCTGAGTCTCCAGAGTTTCAGGCAGACGGTGGTACAGAGAGGATGAGACCTGCTTCTTACTGGCTGCTTTGTATTTCACCTGAACAACACAAAGTTCATCACCTCCTTAGATTCACATCTTTACTGTACAAAGGGAACATCTGCTCTGCGGCCATTATAAACAAACACAACAGGGTGCAGGGTGAGACCAACATCAGTTAAAGGTGATAAATAATAGGGGTCAAAACATGACAGCAGCGTTTTGAGAGACTGTGAGCTGATGCAGTGATGACACTGACTTTCAGGCAGTAAGAGAATATTCTCAGTCAAGTTCTCTGAAAGGACGAGGTCGCGGATACAAGAGGCGGAAATGAGATTCCTCCATAGGTGTCTGGTCTCACCCTCAGGGACAGGGTGAGAAGAACAGATATCTGGGAAGGAAACGGAGTAGAACCGCTGCTCCTTCACATCCAAAGGAATCAGATGAGGTGGTTCGGGCACCTGGTCAGGATGCCCCCCGGTCTCCGTAGGGGAGATATTCCGCGCACGTCCCCTTGGGAGAAGATCCCGGGGAAGACCCAGGACACACCGGAGGGGTTACATCTCTCAGCTGGCCTGGGTGCGCCTCGGGATCCCCTAAGATGAGTTGGAGGACCTGGCCGGGGACAGAGGAGTTTGGGCTGATCTGCTCGGTCTGCTGCCACCGCGACCCAGATAAGTGACAGAAAATGGATGGAAGTTCTCAGCATACTTCCACAGCCTTCGTGTCTAATAGCATCGCCTTCACGTGAGCTAAAGAAAAGGCGGTAAACCCTGGATGTCTGCAGATCTTCAGTCCTCAGGCCAGTCTGAAGTCTGAATACAGAGGTGTACCTCCAGTATCTTGTCAATCGTGTGAATCTCAACACTGACTCGTGCTCCTGGTCTTTCCTTTAGTCTTTGTTCTGAGTCGTGTAGCGTCCTGGCCTTACGGCCCACTAAGTTCTGTCCTGCGATCTTCAGCGTACGGTGGTCGTGTGTGAAAACCTCTCTCACCTCACTCTGCATCTCCGCCTGCTCTTTAGTGTAGCGACTGTCCACCGTGTCAGGCAGCAACGAGTAGAGGTTGGTGCTCATCTCCTTCTTTCCTTCTTCTTTGTATTTGACCTGAGAGTGAAACCATACATGTAGTGTAACAATACATATCACAGGAATAAATGAAGCTGCTGCTGCTGCAGGTGGACTTCCTGTCACACAGCGTGGAGCCACTCTAACCCACAAACCTGACCAGACGTCACCTCGCCGAGGTTGCAGAACACAGATCGACCGATCGTGTGGTCTCCAATCGGAGCAGACCGGAGCTAAGAGCTATTTACAGACGGACCTTGACGCAACATTCAGGCCCCTCGAAGGTCAGGTGGTCTGATCAGGCGTGTACCTGTGACCCACGTACCTCGCTGAGCATGTCCGTCTGCTGCCGGACAAAGTGAATCTCGTTGGTCTCTGGCATGGTGTGGTACAGACTGGACGAGTCCCTCTTCCCGCTCTGTCTGTATTTCAGCTGTAAGGAACAAAGAGGGAACAGACACACAGGGATTTATTGAAACACTGCATTGATGTATTTGTTTCATTAAAGAGGTGTCATGTATGTATGGAAGTGTGTACCTGGCTCTGCAGCTGTGAAGCTTCTTTAGCGTGCTGCGTGTCCAAAGTTTCGGACAGCATGCTGTACAGAGAGCTCGCCGCCTCCTTCCTCCCCGCCTCTTTGTATTTCCTCTGAGACGTAATAATCACAATACTCATTGAATAATTGTAAATAATAAATTATTAAACTGACCACTCGCGTTTATCCAATATTACTTTCCGTCTCCAACAAATGTCCATTTCGGATTTGTCTGGGGGTCCAATTTTTGTCCTCGTTTATAATCAATGCATTGTGACACCCTGAGGGAAACGTGTCATTTCACTTTAAATAGGCTGCTGCTGTGTAGATAACAGGTTCAACTTGCTAAACTAGCGAAGGATAACAGCAACAGGACTATTTTTCAAAGGGGAGTTATATTGAGTACTACGTGAATCTAGCATTCATGTATGATCAGTGGGTTAACTATAGTTGGAGGGGGCATTGGGGTGGAATAAAGAGACGTCCTTTCAGCCCTGTTCGCCTTGTTGGGGGATCTTCACCTGGCGTTACATTTCCCCTTATTCATTTTTTACAAAAAAAAAACCATAAGTAAATAAACACTGGCTTGCTGACCTCGCTTTGTAGATCAGACACACTTTTGGCAAACTGAGTCTCTTTGGTCTCTGGGAGCTGAGAGTAGAAACTCTGAGTCAGACTTCGTTTCCCATCCTCCTTGTACTTGTTCTGAACAAGAAACAATCAAAGCAAATGAACTGTCAGGATGAAGGTGATCATTTTGGACTGAAACCAGGCGGAGCACATCAGCACCTCACTCTGTAGGTCACTCATCTCCCTCGCAAAGCTGGTTTCAGCCGTGTCAGGAAGAGAGGAGTACAGGGAGCAGGAGACGTCCTTCTTCATGCTCTCCTTGTACTTCATCTGTGAAGATAAACAGAAGGGCCTCAGCCAGCTGTGGCCAGGTACAAATCCTACATGAAACATTTCACGCCTTCCCAATCTGCATACAACAGCGTAATTTGACCGTAATTTGGGTAAACTAAGAAAAGTAAGATGTTCCAAAATGATGTTCCATTCTAGTCACACCGATGGCTCACCTGGGAGAGTGCATACCACATAACGCAGAGTCCACCCGTGCCCTTTTCTGCGTGTTTCTGCCCTGTCTTTACCATCTATTCCTCTACTGTACGGATCATAATGAAGCAGAAAAACCTCCATTCCAGCTTTGAAAGGTTGTTTTTTTTCAAGATGAAACACTGATGTTTGAATAAATATGATGGTTACCTCGCTGAGCAGGTCTGCAGCTTCTTTGGCGTGCTGCGTCTCCATGGTATGAGGGAGGGTGGAGTACAAGCTGCTCTGCACCTCCTTCTTACTACTATCCTTATATCTCTTCTGTAATCAGAGATGGAAGAGCAGACCATTTAAGTATGAATCAAAATCAAACAACTCTGATTATGTTGTCTGTGCTGGGATGAAAGAAAAAATGTCTCTGTTCTCTGAGGACACACATGATGTTAGACTACATGGGTTCATGATTACGGCTTCACAGCTTTGGCTTCAGTGACAGGCAGCCTGACTCGAACACTTATATAAATTAGTTCACAATCACATCCTGCTGGTCTGTTACTTATCGTCAGATCACATAGATTTATGCCGATCTGATTGATGACAACCCCAACATACAGTGTATCTGGTATGTTGTATTGCATGAAAGTAAATAATGCGAGCAGCGGATAACTAGAACAAGGAACTTTAATTAGTGAAAAACAGGGAGTCATAGAGCACCATTTGTTTCTTAATCTGTGCCCCCCCCATAGGAACTCATTATCTCCAAACTGAGCTCATACTGACACCTGGTGGTGATTAAGAGAACTAAAGCAAAACAAAACATGGCAGATTTGACTAAATACTGTGCGAATGTTAGACAACTTCAACTGTGATCTATATCTGGATATTAGTTGCAAAGATTTACAATATGGCAAAGAGATTACCTCTTCAGTTACAGATTCCCTGTATCCTGCAGACCTATGTGGCGTTTCCAGATTGAAGATTTAAACACTTTTTGGGCACCAACTTTCATTTTAGAGAAGTATTTATTGACAGCATAGTATGAAAACTTTGGGTGCAGTTTGGTTGGTGGGTATTATGTGGTTACGTTTGATGATTGATGGTCAGAGCAACAACTAAATAAGTTCACGTGTGATAAATGAAGAGATGCTGTACCTCGCTGTGCAGCTCAGACAGCTGTTTGACCAGCTCTGTCTCTGTGGTCTGTGGGAGCTGATGGTACAAACTGCTCTGATTCTGCTGCTTCACATCCTCCTTATACTTCACCTAACACACAAACAAACGTCAAACAGACCGATTTAAACATCATTGAAACCAGCGGGTCCCAGGCGTGTTTCTCTTTTCTTTCCGTACCGAGCTCTGTATGAGGCTCTGCTCTTTAGCGTGTTGGGTGTCCATGGTCTCCGGCAGCACTGAGTACAGGTTCATGCTCATCTCCTTCTTCCCTTCTTCTTTATATTTCACCTGGAAACAAAGAAACACGAGGAAACTCAAATAGTTTGCAGAGGACATAAACAAGTTGGACATATTGTTAATTGTCTCTTTGTACTTTATATTTAATACTTTTGTTTATTTGGAATGCTTTACGAAGATTATACAACAGCAGGTTTTGTCACTCTCTGCTGATGTCACTCACATTTATATCGCACTTCCCCCAAATGAGCGTGGACCAATAGATGCACTGTGTCTGTATTTAGGTGATATCAGGCTGCAAAAATTGCTTTTGTGTCTTTATTGTTACCTCGCTGAGGAGCTCAGAAGCCTCCTTAGCGTGAGCTGTCTCTAAAGTCTCTGGGAGAAGCGAGTACAAGCATAAGTTCACGTCCTTCTTACCGCCCTCCTTGTACCGAGTCTAGGAAGAAAAAGATTTTTCAAAGATGTTTTTGGTAGATTTTACAAGATACGTGGCAGAGCTATCAAGTGAAAGCGTGTTCCAAAAGTCCACCAGGTTTCTGGTTATGGAACGGTGAGGACAGTGGAACTGTGATGGGTTTCAAACATCTCACCTCGCTCTGCAGCTCTGAGATGCTCTTTGCAAACTCGGTCTGGCTGGTCTGAGGGAGCTGAGAGTAGAAACTCTGGGACAAACTCCTCCTTCCCTGCTCCTTGTATTTACTCTGTCAAACAACAAAGAGTCAAAAAAGAAAGAAAGACTTGGCTATCGGCCTCAAATATGAAGACTTAAGAGGTGTCTCTAAAATATTAATAATTATTACAAAGAGTAAAAAATAACAATTGGATGATGAAGGCGACGTCCAGGTTCCCTGAATTAAAGACCATAACCCAGAATGTCCACATTGTCCAATGTTGAAACAAAATGTTATTGTTGAAAGGAATTGTTACACAAAGAAAACACAAGCATGAAGACAACACTGGTGGACACTCGTCCATAAGTGACTAACTGCTTATTTTAGAACAATGTGTGTGTGTGTGTGTGTGTGTGTGTGTACCTCACTCTGCATCTCAGTCATCTCTCTGGCAAACTGAGTCTCTGCAGTGTCAGAAAGTTGAGAGTACAGAGAGGAGGGAGCTCCTTTAACCATCAAATTAGGACGATAATTCACCTGGGGGAGGGGGAGTAGAGGGAGGAGTGAGGGAGAGAGCGAAAGAGAGGGCAGAGAGAGCAGGGAGAGAGAAGGGGAGATTGGAGAGAGAGAGAGAGAGACAAGGAGCAAGGCCACTGATTTAAAGTGAACCAGACTGTGATTGGAAGGTGTGAAAGTCTGAAATCAACTGTCCCCGACATGAAAAGTTATTTCAAGGACAAGAGTGTGTGCGCGTGTGTGTGTGTGTGTGTGTGTGTGTGTGTGTGTGTGTGGTTGTGGGTGTGTGCACCTCGCTCTGTAGCTGTGCCACCTCGCGGGCGTGTTTTATCTCAGTAGTTTCAGCCATTTGTGAGTACAGAGACACAGAGGAGTTTCTCCTGCCGGCCTCTTTGTACTTTGACTGAAACATCAGGAGAGAATCCATCAAAATCATCATTATCACCATAAACATCATGAAAAAAAACACATTTTACTGTTTCACATGTTTGGGTACCTCGCTCAGAAATTCATGGACAGACTTTGCCAGCTGCATCTCACTGGTTTCAGGAAGTTGTGAGTAAAGACTGATGCTCATCTTTCTCTTTCCTTCCTCCTTGTACTTATTCTGAGGAGCCAAAAAACAAATGAAAAGACAATGAAAAAAAAAAGGAAAACACTGATAAAGGCTACATGGCAAATAAATCTTAAATACTGATCACAAAATTCAGTGTGGAAGGATTTTCTACAGTCACATTCTAAAAGATCGACAGTTTTTTTTAAGAAATCTTTCTATTATGAGTTTACAATGAGAGAGTTAGCTGTCTGACCTCGCTCAGTATCTCTGTCAGCTCTTTAACAAACTGAGTCTCTGTGGTCTCGGGCAGCAGCGAGTAGAGTGAGGAAGAAATCTCCATCTTCGTGTTTCCTTTGTACTTAATCTGGAAATGACAGAAACAAAAAGCTGTCGGGGTTGAAATCAAGCACCAATGATTTCACAAAACACCCTGATTTTCATCTCATTAACATCTTAACAGACTTTTCTGTTACTTGTAACACTGTGTGGACATTTGTGGTTGTCTTCCCACTTCTGTAGGTCTCTGAATGGACCGTTATGGATCCAGGCCGTAATCTATTCACACCACAATCAAATGTAAAAGAATCTGCTGGATTCCCAAACTGAACAGTGTTACCCTACAATGATGCTAACCTCTTGTAAAATCTATTTTCTTTGTCTCCTATTTTTTCTTCCAACTCCCTGAATGTTTATCTCCCACCGTTCTCTAAGCTATTTCACATTATGAAGGCAGCGGGAAGTTACTTTGAGATACAGACAAAGGTCACAAGACAACAGTGCTGAACAGATTTGTATCAAACTAAACAGCACTGATGTTTGATAACTAGGTGTTCTACTAGGTCAACTTAATTGTGTATTTGAGCAGGTTAACAATCCATACACATAAATGGAAGTTACTCCATCCACAAACCAGTCCAGACCACGTCATGTATTTACAGATGTTTACAGGTGTTCCGATGTTGATGGACGAAGAGCTCATATTCTAGTCATGTTTGTTTGTGATGGCATGTTCAGAAACTCTTTGTAGGTCAGGTGGTCTTGTCAGGTTTGTGGGTTTGGGTCTCTCATTACCTCACTCTGCAGCTCTGAGGCCTCTCGAGCGTGTTGGGTCTCTGGAGTCTCAGGCAGGACGGAGTACAGAGACATGGACGCTTCCTGCTTTCCCTCCTCCTTGTACTTGGACTGGATTGATCATCATTTGTCAAAAGGAGTGGAACAGAGTTTAGTGGAGATAGTAAGCAGAGGCAAAGATAAACAGTCAGCAAATATGTGTGTGTGTGCGTGTGTGTGGCAGACCTCAGATAAAACAGAGCTGATGTTCTTGGAATGGATGATTGCAGCTCCAGGTACAAACAAACTCTGACCCTTCATCTTCTCAAGGTCCTCCTTATACTTCACCTACAGGGACAGGACCACATGAGAGAGAGCGAGAGAGAGAGAGAGAGAGAGAGAGAGAGAGAGGGACAGAAAGAGTGTTAGTTAGATTTTCAGCAATTAGCCACATATGAATGAATGGCTAGATCACCTTTATCCAGTTATCTAACCTTCCTCACTCTGTGATCAAACCCATGTCAATCAGCGTTTCCTCCATGTCCTCACACTTCTCTTCAAATCAACCTCAGTTTCATCTCCTGCAGCAATGGGAAATCCTACGGTGGAGGAGCCTCCATTCACTCAGGGCAGCAAAAAGACCCGATTTCACAAACCCGAGTTTCATACCAACATAAGATGCACATCTTGAGTAAAAGTTGAATGAGAATGAATGTTTCTGTGGGAGCTCTTGATTCCATGAGTCAAGCTTGGCAGCACGTTGCTGTTTGCAGCAGAATGACTCACTGGCTTCAGTCTGCGTACAAGCCACTTTACAAAAGCGTCTTCCCTTATTCAGGCAGCCCTCCTTCCTGTCTGCCAGGAATCATCATGCTGGTGAAAGTGATCATTCCAGGCTTCTTTCTTGCCCGACTTCCATTTTACAGAGATGGAATTTAGAGTTGAGATTTGCTCGGGTTTTGTCTCATGGACAGTGTGATCAGAGCAGGTGGAAAGAAACGATGGGTCTGTCTCATCTCTTCTCACACCCACACACAGGACCTCTGTGTAGGCTGGAGTGTGAAAATCCACTCCGATCAGAGCTAAAACTCCACATCCTGCAGGCTTAAACACAATTCTTCATCCTCACACTGTAACGGGCTGTGAAACCCTGATTTTAGCTCCTGTGAAAGCCAAAACCATCTCTGATTTCGTCTTTGTTGTGACGATTCAACATTTCCCACCACGTATCTTTTGTTTCTCCTGACCCAGCCCATCCAACTACACGCTATGTCGGAAGGTAAACGTGTGAGGTTCGAAAGCAAAGGGACTGATGTACAGTATGTATTGGTAATCTCAAAGTGATAAATCATATTAATCAAGGCTTTTCCACCGGTGGTCTACGGCATCCTGGTGGTCCATGGAGGTAGTCTGGTCTATGACAGTGGTCAATTTAATGCCAGAAGCAGTTAAAATATCTTATTTATTGGTACATGTTTTTAAATGTATTGTTTGACAATAATCCAATCCATCTAAATCAAATGTTCCACCTCCGTCCATCTGAACAGAGTTGATTTTCCAAACTGTCATACCTAAAGAATAAGTACAGGACTAGACTGGAGCCAGGAAAGGACACGAGGCTGTCCCTGTCCTCCTCTAGTAGGTAAGAACCCCTCCAAATCAGCAGTCCACAAGCTGCAGTCAGAGAGGAAGGAGGACCGTAGGTTCAAATCCCCGATGCACCTTGCCAACAGCTTTGACTGCCCCAGAGGACGGAGGTCTTTGACAGGTCCTCTGTGTATTCTGTCTGAATGCTTTTGTTGTGTAGATCAGCTCAGTTTCTCCTTCATCTTCTCTGCGTGCAGCAACCGGTGGAGCAGGGGACTTTTCCAGAGTTTTGTCCGTGGTGCGGTGAGAGATTAATGTTTCATAGACCAAAGAATTTGTTTTTGTCATGAGATCGCAGCGGCAGTGGATTCTATGGTGGTTTAGAGATTTAAGTCTTCCGAGGAGAACAAACACAAAGAGAGAACACTGAATGAACTCACGTCACTGACGAGCAAACTGCATCTCCTGTTGAATGTTGGGTCAGGAACGGGAGGCTTCGCGTCAGCAGAGGCCTGAAAACACACAGTTTCACATTTTCATGCCACATTAGGCTTCAACCAATACAACTTGATTTATGTGAGGGCAGAAACGCCCCTGAAACTCTGAAGGGACGTTTCTGAAATCTGTATGAGGCCACGATGCACCGCACATGTTCAAGCGATAATCTTTATTCACAAGAGGAAACGTTCACATCTCATTCACAATATTCAGTGAACTCCCACAATCAGAGGCTAAAACTTGAAGAACAGGAAGTTCTCACCTCTGATCCCCACAGCGTTGACACTTGTTTTCTTTCCCTCTTCTTTCCCTCTTCATCCTTCCCTTCTCCTTCCTCGGTGTCTGCTTCACATTTTCCATCTTCCTCCTCCTCACTCTTTTCCTCTGCTGTTATTTTATCACTTCTAAATATCTCTTCCTCCTCCGTCCCGCCTGCGGTCGTGTCATCGACCGTGGTGATGGTCGTCACCGTGGTTACCGTGGTCTTCTGGAGTAATTTGTCTTGTAATGTCTCTGCCGGTGTAACGTCTTCGCTCCCGTCACCATGCGTGGAAGCGGCCGGGGCCTCCTCTTCCATGTCGTTTCTTCAGGTTCCGGGCAGCTTTGATCTTCAGGGTTCTGCTGGTGGCCGTGGTTCCTCGGTGCTTCGGTCTTCAAGCGCTCTCTCGCTCTCGTGATGTTTTGGCTATTTTTGCTCTCATTGGCCGTATAAGCCGCGGCTTGTCTCCGAACGTGTCCTGTCCTCACTGACAGCCTCCTCGGCTGTCAGTATGTTGGGAACTTCTTATCTCATCTTCCTTCCACATTTAGCCCTCTACTCCAACGTTATCGGCCCTTCGTCCAATCTGCCAGTGGGGTGAAGAGCTGTGTGCGTCCACGTGTGTAGTTTTAGGTCTTTGTATCGGTCCAGTTTTGAGGGTGAGGGTGTTCATAGAAAGTGTCGCACGCTGAAAGGAATGTCCTGTTCATCACACACACACACACAATCACACAAGTAAAATTAGTTACTGAATTCATGCTCTTTTTAAAACAACAATATTTTCTGCATATTTGAAGGATCCATTTTTTTCTGGGCTGTTTGACGTTTCATCTTTTTTACTAATTAAATTTTACTTTCTTGTATTGATGGTAAAGTTAGAGCTTGGTGAGATAAGATAGACTTTTGATTTTCTAGCTACTTGGCAGAATTTCTTATCTAAGAGTTTTTCTTAAAATTGGTAGTTAGATTTTTTTCCCCAATGATTTTTTTGACATTTGTTTTATTCTTTCCTCGATTTAAGACATCATGGATTTTTTTTTTTTGTGTGTAAAATTCACCAAATCTTTTGGTAGATTTAGTGTGGATTTCTTCCCCTGCCTTGCTGGTGATCGGTTGCCCAAACAGTCCTCTGTTTCTTTCTGTTTTAAATACATTGAATAAATACTGAAACGTTTCGACCCCAGAAGCTTATGGAGGATTTCTGTGAGTGTGACTTATAGAATGGGACCGTGGGCGTCTGATGGTGGGAATAAACATGACGTTTCTGTAAATAGTTTGGCGTTTGTTGTTCCCATGTCGCTGCAGGCGTGATGACAGAGAACGATGAGCAGCCAGACCAAAATGTTGCTGCTGTGGGCGAAACCAGCCAGATGGAGAGGGAGCCACATCAAAACTGTGAGTGTGTGTGTGTGTGTGTGTGTGTGTGTGTGTCAGTCACCTCAAAGCTAAAATATTCTTAACTCACTTTAAAAAGTGGGTGTGACAAATGAATAAAATATCCCTCCAAATCCACAAGAGAGCCACAAGGACACGAGAAGTCTTCATGAGCTTCAGTCTCAGAGACACGGCAGGTATCGATTACAGCGTGGACGGTCACGTCCCAAACTTTGACCCAAAATGTCGCATAAAAACTTTTAACGTGTCAAAAATATTTTTAACTGTCATTGTAAATTAAGACAATCTTTAAAGTTTTTTAAAATTTCAGATAATCGGAAGGAAAAATAAACTAATTTTCTAATCTAATCATTCGTGTGGAGTATAAAAAAGATCCACAAAAACATCCCATTATTTTGATTCTTAAAATATCTATGAAGTAACAAGTCTCAAAAATATAAAAGGTATCATTCGAAAATTAAATCAAATAGCTTCTAAAAGATACTCCAAGACCATTTAACTTAACTTCTACCAATTAAAACAAAATCTCACAAAAACCAGAAGCAAAGGTCATATCAAACATCCCCTCGAATGATTTGTACTTACATTAGTCGGGCTGGGAACTTATCAATCAACCACTGTGTAGTCAGTCGAAGCCAGACTCTCTGCTCTGTTATTCTTCTTTGTCATCGGATCAACCTTGAAAAGAGCTGGATGATAAAATACAAAGACGAGTGGTCATCAAATGTGACAAGAAAATCTGTGGTGAATAACAGCAACACAATGAAATAATATGGAGAGAGAGAGAGAGAGAGAGAGAGAGAGAGGGAGAGAGAGAGAGAGAGGGAACGTACCTGGGCATCGTCTGTCGAGTGCCGCGCACACACACACTACTACTACAAAATATGATACCGAAGCGACGTGTTAGCGGTACGAAGGCCGCAGGAACAAAGTGTCTACACGTGTGAGGTTGGATACATAATTTGAGGACGGTCCCTAAAGCCTCGGAGGAAAACGATGCAAATCATTGGTGATTTATTTGTGTGCATCAAACAACTTGTTGCCGTTGTTCTCCATATTGTACAGCCCTGAGTGGAAAAGGTGAACTGACTTTTAACTTCTGCAACATCTGCAACTTTCAAAAATAAATACATAAATCGAGTGATAGTTTGAATGCAGTTCTGCCTAAAAATCATTCCAATCAATCAATCAATGCAAATCATAATCAATCATTATTTTCCATATGAGGACACTGAGTTTACACAATTATCTGTGACTTTAAAAACTAAACTTATACTAACGTGTAAGAGGTCAAAAGAGAAGTCACTTACGTTCCAGCGTGTTGGTGAGGATCCTCTTCAAACAGGAAGTGCTGTCCATAGGAAGGCGTGGCGATGAGGTAAATGTCTGCGTCTAGTTGTGTTATTCTCTACGTTAACGTCCACGCCACACTCCGACAAAGTCCGACCATGAGCATGTCGAGGAGATCGTATTGACTCGATCGGAGTGTGTGTGTGTGTGTGTAATTGTACTCAGACCAAAATGCACCATCAAACACACTTTGCTTACATTGTTCACATTTATCACTTCGTACAACAAACACACACATACACACACACGAGCACATATACAAACAACAGGACAAACAAAATGAGAACAAACAGTAGACAGCTACCATAGCAACCTGGAGGAAATCATTTCCCTTGGTGTGCATGCAAGTGTGTGTGTGTGTGTGTGTGTGTGTGTGTACATACGTCACTGATCTGCTCCTGAGTCCTTCTGAGTCTTTGCATCTCTGGAGTGTCAGAGACGATGCTGAACCCTCGACCTTTGCTTTCTTCAAAATCCTTCTTGTACTTCACCTGGAGCACACACAGACACACCAATCAGTCTGACATCTACAGGTCCAAGGGTTCAGACCGCTGCCAGCTGGACGGCAGGTAGGAGCAGGTGTTCATCCACAAACCCGACCAAACCGCCTGACGTACGACGCCCCACGCTACACGACAACGTGGCTGAAATCTCCGTCGGTTTGATTTCCTTGATCGCTTGTTTGTCCGTTCCATGGATGATGATGAAAATACGTCATTACATCAAACCGACACATTATTTGGTCTGTGTCATTACGTCACAGCTTCAGTCTGTCAGGTTTGGGCTGCTCCGTGGTCCAAAGACAACAACAAGATCACCACAGGACGTCATTCATCGGTGACCTTCATCACTGTAGTGACGGCCCATTAGCCCACACCACATTCCACTAAGACTACAGGCTGTACACAGGTATGACTCAGTCTGTGCGAGTGTGTGTGTGTGTGTGTGTGTTGGTATTTGTCTCCCACAGTCAGTACATTTACATGCAGTTAATTGAATTTGTCCAAACTGAGATGAAAACGGGACCTCAGGAGAACATGACCAGAATCTCATCAGCTACATCTGTCACTCAGGTGGGCGTACTTCAATTTGTCCTAATCTGAACAGCATGAAAAGTTTCACTTTCACTTCTCTTTGTGGAGAACAGACAGACAGGTGGAATGAAAACAAAGAAAAAAGAAAATGATAGAAATAAATGTCATGGAGAGCGCAGGCCGTACGGGCGGAGTAGAGGACAGAACGCTCGCCCACGTGTGTTTGATTCCCACAGCCAGGGACGCCTCCACATTGGGGGGTGAGGGGTCAACACCAAACCCACCATACAGACTACAGTACTACACAATACACAATAACAATGTATACATGAGAGAGATAGAGAGATGGACAGACAGATAATAGATGGAGCAGATAAGAGGAGCAGGACATAAACACTCTCTCTCTCTCTCTCTCTCTCTCGTCCTATGACAAACAGCATGTCTCCTTCTGTAGACTGCTGAGAGGACATCTGTCACACACACACAGTCAGGCTGGTCATATGGTGGACACTGAGAGCTTTGGTCATACATGTTGTTTGCATCAGTTAGTGTCTCTTTGCAGCTTTCAGCAGATTAGAAACGATCCTCTCCCGTGTCAGTCAAACTCCTGCCAGCGTGTTTTCATCAACACGTGTGATTATATGTTGATATGTCTGTAAATTCTTTGCACTTTGTCGACTCAGCTTGGGGATGTCACGGTCGGGTGCTGTGTTCACGGTGGCCTCTGCCAAATCACATGACGTGGTCAGGTTTGTCTCTCGTGGTTACAAACCCCCTGCAGTGTGTGTGTGTGTGTGTGTGTGTGTGTTCACCTGGCTCTGTAGCTCGCTTTGCTGTCTCAGTCTGAGGTTCTCTGGCGTGTCGGCCACGATAGTGAAGGACGTCTTGGGGTAATGTCTGAAAAGAAAGGAACAGACAGAATACATATTTTGCATGCATGTGAACAGAGCCCGTAGTTATGGATTATAAAGCAATAATCTTAAATTTGTCCTTCTTTCCTCTACCAGCAGGAGGAGAGAACATAATGTAACAGGAACTGGAGCGGAGAGGTGATGTCACTGGGTGACAGTCCCAAACAAATCAAGGTGCTAATGTTAGGACATCTCATCCTAAATCTTCACTGCTGTTGTGGCGTTAGAGGAAAGTTTAAGGATTAACAGACGACAAAAGAGAGAAAAAAAAACATTCAAACTTCACATGACGAGGAGTCAGTTTGCAGGGGAGTCTGATTTCAGCCCCCTACCTGGAAGAGTCTTCCCAACACTCTTTACACGTCACTAAAAGTTCACCATGTCGTCATGTGACACAGAACGGACGAGGAATGTCAGGTCAAACAAATCCAAGATGATGAGCGATGAGTAAGATTACTTCTACAACAGAAAGGGATGGAAGAAAAGTGGAGGAAGATCACTTTAAGATGGTGATGGATACAAGCACGTCGATCTCAACCGGCCAATCGCTTGGGGAGGGGACACAAAAACAGCCCTGTGATCAAAGCTTCAGTTGTTGTCCCACTCAGTAATAAGATTATTGTTCAGAAGATACCAAACATCCATAAATGTCCAGTCTAAGAGCCCGACAAATGTCAGGGCCTTTTCCATCCCAATAGGAACTTAATGAGCTAACAGGACGCTGACATTCACACAAACAATGAGCTGCTGAGTTACAACGCCATGCGTTCACCCGACCTTTACGGCTCGTGAGGCAGAGCGGAGACTGAGGGCGACTCGGACAGGCTCCGCACCAAAACACCCAAACTTCAGTTCAGACAGGATGTCTTGCTGTCTGGGGACGTTTTCAAGATCAAGATTCAGATATTCAGTCAGATTATTAACGTCCAACGTACAAAGATGAAAGTTTTGGTTCTTATAGTGAGAGAAATGTTTGAACTCTGAGTGCTTTCATATTGTCTGATTTTTATTTTATCTCCTGTTTTGCTCCTCTCATGTCATTATTTGTCCTCTTTTGCTCCAGGACACCTCAGTCCTCAGCTCCTGTTTGTCTCTGGTACGCTCATAGAAAGAGTCCAGTCTCCTGCTGAGCCTGACTGTTTGTCAGAAAACTAACAGAAAAAACAGGCAGTCAGCAGCATTCAACATTCTACTCACACACACACACACACACACACACACGTCAGCTTTAAATTTCACTTCACCTGCTCCCGTCGTTACTGGCAACCATGGAACCTTTGTTCGACTGGTGCGACACAAACCTTTGAGACAAAAGCAGCACTGTGGGATATTTTGCACACGCACACGCACGCACATATACACACACACACACACACACACACACATCTAGCCAAGGTAGCTCTCTGGGCTGGCCAACTCCGAACAACAACTAAGTTTGTGTGTGAGTTAAGGGCCAACTGACACACGGGGGCCCGTCAGACAGAGCTGGGGACCAGTTTGTATGGGCCAAAGATGAAGTCTAAGACTTAACGTACACTGACGACATTCGTTTGTGTGGCCGACGGAATCACTCAATCTGCTGCTTTCAGGGGAACGTTTAGAGGCCGGCGACAAATCCATCAGTTGAAGCAAAGAAGAAAAAGAAGAGCTGTGACTGCAGCCGGGGTTCCCCTGGTTATGGAGGTCAGACTGGAGGGATGTTGGGAACTTTGACCATCAGCTGTGGTCAGAGCGCCACATACACGGGGGGAAATATTCAACGTCTCACTGGACGTGAGATCAGAATCTGATCTACATATGAATGTGGATCATCCTCACAAAAAGAACAGAAAAGAAATGACAGATTTGAGGAATGACTTGCAAATAAAGAGGGACTGACTGATTGATTGATTGATTGACTGATTGATGAAACTCTGACGTTTTGAGAAAACAAACTGAGCTTTTTTACCAACCAGGTGAATGAATGTTGTTTATATACAAATTTTCAAGAAAATTCTAAATGGTCAAGAGCATAAATCTCAATAATGACCAACAATAAGAAAGTACAAGCAATTTTGACAAGTAAATCTGAAAGGAAGTGATGTCAGCTGAATGGGTTGATGGAGGGTACAAGAATCTATGACTCACACACACACACAAAGTGTTTCCAATAATACCTTCTGGCACTTCCTGTCTTTCTGTTAATGCACACTTAAATCCCCACATAAACAAAAGCCCAGTGTGTGTTTGTGTGTGAGATGCAGTGTATTGGTTGCATTGTGGGGACAGATTTAGGTTTACTATTGTCTATTATGTTCCTGTGGTATTTAGCAAACAGAACAGCAGGCTGGGATAAAAACACGCTGCCATGCAAACGCGTCCTGTGTTTTCACTCATCATCATCATCATCATCATCAACCATCATCATTACGATTATTCTCAGTCTCACACGCTCCTTTGGAGCCGGTTCAGACTAAAACGCACTTAGTATTAGTATTAGTATTATTATTATTATTATTATTAGCAGTATTACCATTATCAATTCTTATTATTATTATTACCATTAGTAATAGTGGTATTAGCATTGTAACAATCTATCAAATTTCAAAATTAGACAATTTAAAAATCCAAAATTCACCTGAATGAAAACAGCTTTCGTACTTTTCTAAAAGATTCAATTTAATTAAACTCATTCTTTCACTTTGTTGAAATTCCCCATTAAAATGAATGGAGTAGGGCTGTAACCATTCCTCGTGTAAATCACGCAATTAGATAACTGAAAAGCCTCGAGACAAACTTTTTGTCTCAAGGCCAGTCCCTGTCAGTCCCTGAACGATGTGAGTCCCTGTACCATGTCAGTCCCTGAACGATGTGAGTCCCTGTACCATGTCAGTCCCTGTACCATGTGAGTCCCTGCACCATGTCAGTCCCTGCAAGATGTGAGTCCCTGTACCATGTGCGTCCCTGAACGATGTGAGTCCCTGTACCATGTGAGTCCCTGAAGAATGTGAGTCCTTGTACCATGTCAGTCCCTGTACCATGTCAGTCCCTGAACAATGCGAGTCCCTGAACCATGTGAGTCCCTGAACCATGTGAGTCCCTGAACGATGTGAGTCCCTGTACCATGTCAGTCCCTGAACGATGTGAGTCCCTGCACGGTGTGAGTCCCTGCACGAT